>CAJNSZ010000023.1:273776-294748 GCA_905329745.1 Rotaria sp. Silwood2
TCTCTTTTTCTAGATTTAAAAAATGACGTGTTTAAACGCTCAGTTTTTTATATTTTTGCCGTTTTCACGCTTGAAAATTGACTATTTTGCACAAAAAACGTCGTTTCTTGCGTTTTTTTAATGAGCGTGAATGGATCACAGTCGTGGTTCCCGATTGTGCGTTTAAACGCGTTTTTTGAAATTTTTGTCTGCTTGGGAAGTTCACTTTAAAAAAATGAGTCTGTTGTATCATCACATGAACATATGCATCAAATCAAATTCATCTATGCCAGTATCATTTAACTCCATACATCTTGTGAATATCGTCCTTTTTGTGTAAGCTCTTTAACGAATGTACCTGCTCGTTCTGATGTCATATTACCATATGCTTGAGCGATTTCTATTAAAATAGAATGTACATCTCTAGCCATATTTTTTGCATCACTAAATAAATTAAATTAAATTAATTTAAATAAATAAATTTCAATTAATATAAAATTTTTCTTACCCACAAACATATATTGAAGCATTATCTTCTTTAATTAATTTCCATATTCTTGCTCCGTGCTCTTTTAATAAATGTGTTACATAGATTTTTTCTTCTTGATCACGTGAAAAAGCAATATGTAATTCAAGTACATTTTCATTGATAAAATAATTTAATTCTTCTTCATATAAATAATCTTCAGTTCGATTTCGACAACCATAATAAAGAATTGTATCACCCACTGGTTTATCTTGAGTTTTATAAAAATGGCGTTCTTGTATAAATCCACGAAATGGTGCTAAACCAGTTCCAGGACCTATATGAAAATTTAAAAAAAAACAAGACAAAGAATTTAATCGATTGAAAAGATATTTTATTTCATACCAATCATAATAACTGGTATTTGAAATTTAAATGGTAAACGAAATGTTGATTTACGTATATAAATTGGAAAACGGCCAGGTATATGACAATGATTTTCTTCATTATGTTGAACATAACCTAATGCTTGATGTCTCGTATATAATTCTTTAAAACAATTTGTTGCAACGCCTTTTGCAATTCGTTTTGTTGGTGTTTCAAAATGAACAATAACAGCTGTTATATGAACACATGTTGGATGAACTTTTGGTGATGATGATATTGAATAATAACGTGGATGTAAACGTGGTAATAATTCACAAAGATGATCAAGTGGTAGTTCTAATGATCGTAAATCTTCAAGAATAGCAACTATTGAACGATAACTATCAAGTATCCATTCTTTATATTTAATCTAATTGAATTAATATATATATAGAAAAGACAGAACTATTAAGAGTAAGCGTGTTTTTTTACTTTTCCTTCTTCACTATATGAACCCATTAGTGTTAATAGAGCTTTTTCTTTTTCATCTGTTGCATATTGTGCTATTTCTTTAAGTATTTGTGTATTTGGCATGCTTGTTAAATCTAAATAATATGTTAATGCTGTACGATAACTGCATGGGCATGGAAATGGACTTTTCTTTTGAGCATCCTCTAGAAGAAAATAGAGAAATTCTTATTAAAAAAAAAGAAAAAATCAATAGTAATGAATACTTGCCGTCTACATTAACAAGTGAAATGACTTCATCAAGATTAGCATTCAGTAATTCACCAACACGATTAACTAAAGCTTCATCATTTGATGGAAATACAGCAACATGATCACCGGCTTCATATCTAATAAAAACAATTTCACTTTGATGTTAATCTCAAAGAGATAATATTTATATTTATATCATTTACTTTATACGTGTATTTGATATATCTAATTCTAGATGCAAACAAGAACGAGCACAACCTTTTTGAAATAATTCTCGACTAGCAACAACTGGTGCCAAATATGGATTACGAATATCAAATGGTCTATTACAAAATAAAATAATTTTCTTTCGTGTTTTTGTTTTTCAATAAACATACGGTTTTTGTTTTTCATAAGATTTCAGTCGACCTATTTCACCAGTGAAAACAGTTTCTGGTGAAAATGGTCCTTGAACAAGTTTATACTGTCTCATGCTAATAAAGACATATATACATACATAAGTATCAAAATAAAATAGAACGAAAAACATACGAGCTTCCATCAGCATTAATAACAAGTTCATATTTTTGACAAACACTTTGCCAAAATATAGTTGCCCATGCCATAAAATCATCCTCAATACTAAAACAAAAACAACGAAATATAAATTTAATAAAAAAATTTTCACACATACTTTCCATCATCATCGCCAAGACCTAATTCACAAACACGAACACCACCCAATTCACTCAAACGTTTATCAACATATTTTCCTACAGCATTATAATGTTCGTATGTTTTATTACCAAGACCGAATACCTTAAAATAAAATCAAAATGATTTTTGTTTTTTGTATATTTTTAAATGAATCAATATTACAGCATAATGTAAGTTGTTCAAATCTCGTCCATCTTCACGCAACCATTCATAAAATTCTTGAGCATTATCTGTTGGATCACCTTCACCATATGTCGCCAAACAAAATAATGCTAAATGTTTATCAATGGCTATTAAACGTTGTAATTCTTCCTAATTATATTAAAATCAAAGTCATAAAGAAGAGTTGTATATGAAAAACTTCAATAACAAACCATATCACATTCTTCTGGATCACATACAGCCGCAGATATTCCATAACGTTTAGCTTGTTTAGCAATACGTTGAGCAAAATCTTCTGCTGTACCTGTTTGTGAACCGTAAAATACAACCATTTGTTTGTTAGAATGTAGCATACGATCCACAAAACTACCCTCATGAGCTGTTCCTGCCATTTTGCCAGTTCCATTATCTCTATCAAATGTAAATAATTAAATTCCGGAAAAAAATATTCAATCTTACATTTTGAAATTTCTTAATGTGTCTTTTACATCGCTTGGTTTAGAGAAGGAAGATCCACGTGGCTTAAACCAAAACCAATAAACTCCAATTATTGTTATTATTAATAAAACAATAGAAGTAGCCATATCAAAAGATGTGAACACAAATGAGAATAGTTCCATATTTAGGTGTTAGGAAAATCTATAAAGAAAAGGGAGATAAATC
Organism: Rotaria sp. Silwood2; assembly: GCA_905329745.1. Lineage (NCBI taxonomy): Eukaryota > Metazoa > Rotifera > Eurotatoria > Philodinida > Philodinidae > Rotaria > Rotaria sp. Silwood2. Next base: position 276,829 of record CAJNSZ010000023.1, read on the forward strand.
ATCTAAACGTACGCATTTATATATGTTTTTGCTTCACCCTTTAGTAAAAAACACGTTTATTTTAATAACAAAAAACAGAAATGTGTCATTGTGCACACCTTACACGTTGATAAATACTCTATAATACTTTTTGTGCGTTCTTTTTCCCCTCTATCAATGTAGGAGATGTGCGCACTAGCATTCCTATTTGACAGTCTTATTTATGATTCATTTTTTTTTTCATTCCAGTAAGTAGTGATTGACAATAAACAAAAGTTATCTGTCGAAATGAGATTTCACATACATGCATAAAAATTTAGGAAAAAACCAAAACCAATTAACAGAACAGAGCATTGAGAAAACAGTATAATAAATTTTTAATAAACTATTGACCATATAGTTGATTTTTCACATGAAATACCTTCATGATCACCACATAATTGATTAAAAGTTGAATCTTTTTCAAAACCAAATATTTCTCTATCTTCTTGTATTCGAAAACTAAATGTTGATTCATAACTACCAATAAAATAACGTGCATGTGCACATATCCATTGATCAACAATGGCTTTACCACCATCTAATATTTTCTCTAAAATTGCTTCATTTGGTCTATAAGTATATATCTGATTGATGGATATATTACATATTCGATAAGCATGTTGACGAAGTATATTAATTTCATTTTCATCGGTATCTGTTGCAATAAAAACAAGTGACAAATTTAAACGATTTAGCTGATAACACACTTGTCGAGCAGCATGTTCAAGAGATGGAACATGTCCCGGTCGTGCTTTAACATAATCAAGACGACGAAGATGAATACCAAGATAAGGACCACCTATTGCTTGTCCATGATGACGTTTCATTTTAGTCCAATCATCAACAAGTACAGTTCGATCATATACATCCGTCGAATTTAAATAATCAGCACGAAAACGATTACCTGAAAAAGAATAATCAATGCTGGAAAAACTTTTTATGCAATTCCTACGGGCTTAAAACTTGAAATACGATGAAACTGCTCTTGCTAGTCACGAGAAGATTGTTTTATTTAATCTATTTTAGAGCACGTGTCTTCTTCATCCTTTTACTTAATCCTCCACATATTCAAGAAGAAAGTATTTCATATTTTATTATAAGACACTATTGATGGACGATCTTTGATCGTATATCAGCAACATCTATCGCATTATGTACTATATACGTTAAGACTCCTTTTAGATTGTACTTCAAAAAACCTTTCATGTCTTTCAAAAGAGAAACAGTTTGTTAGCTCAGCACCTTTACAATCTCAAATATGAAACTCACATGTGTTTTTTTAGTCCCAATATACAAATAGAAAATGCATAAAGCGAAAAATCTCTCCTAGACTAAAGTTGTTTTCCAAGATAAATGATCACGAGAAAAAAGATCTGTCTAATTTATTTCTGCATTTCCAATTGATTTTTTTTCTTGACTGGAACTGTATTTCTTGTTTGTCTTATTGCTATTCGTTCGTTACTTTTTTTTCGTATTTAGATTTTGTCAATTTAACATTATTGTTATTTTGGCTATTGATGTAACTGACAAATAATCCTGTTGTACGTATTCATTATATCTACAGTAGGTCTCAATACACTATTTTATATCTTGATCACCTCGAAAAATACTAATACTGATTGTTTTCCAAAGTAGGGTGCCCATTGTAATCGATCACTATGGAAACATAATCAATGACTAACCCAATTGCTAAGGTCTGTAGTGAGGAGGGGACAGGAGGAGAGCTGTAAACATTTGACTTCAAAATCACTATTTTCTTCAAAAAGCTTATGTAAGTTTTTCAAAATAGCACAGTACAATTCTCACCAAGATCTATTAAGTGTATTGCATATCTCATACTACGTCGTGCTCGCCAATAATTATAACCACCATAATCCACATGTAATAGTGTTTCAGCTCGATCAAACATAATACTTTTTATTAAATTTTTATCATGTGTATCTTGTGACCATGTTATATTTTTCAGTAAATAATCTACAAGTACAGTAACAAAACCTTGAGCCGATAGACATTCAAATTGTTTAGCACGTATACGATCTTGATAACCAAAAAACCATCCATAATAATAATTATCATTTCTTTTTTCATACATAGCTTCTTCATTACATTTACGTATTTCTAATTTTTCTTCGAAATGTTCTCCCCATCCTTCGCTAAAATGCTGTAACTTATAAACATATGGAATAGTTATCATGGAAGCTGACGATGATAAGTGAAGAAAATCTTCAAATTCAATAACAGGTATAAAACGTGAAAGACTTGTTATATCAAAAAAATTTGACCATTTTAATTGAGTTCGTTGAAGATTGTGAGAAAACCAATGATAAAGAGGACCCCACGGTGGAAGAACAAGAATCCAATTTGATTCTGATAATGTACGTTCACGAAGTGTATGTATAAGATTAGCCATTCTTATATAAACATCTCGACGTAAATTAAAACCTTCTCCATGATTGACATCATACAAAAGATAATATGTCGAAGATATTAACGATGAACAAGAATCTTTCGTACACTGTTCATTATTTTTATCAATCAATGAATAACAAGATTGAAAAAGAAGCAAAAGTAAAACAAACAACATTCTGTCTAAAATATAAATATTTCTTCGTTTTGTGTTTTTTTTCTTGTTTATTTATCTTTTCTCAGATGATAAAACTTATCCTTTATTAATAAATGAGATTAAAACCCAAACAAAACAAACAAACAAACAAGGATTGCACACACACAGGATTCGTTGTCTTTATCGCTTGTTTTTCTTTGTAATCAATTATTAAAATGACTCGAAAATATGACTAGTTAAGTTTCGTACTTTTATGTTGTTGCCAACTACATAATAGAACATTTGCCATATATAAACTAAACGCATGAATTTGCACGGTTATTACTAAAAATATATACCATAGTACTAATAATGGAAAACCAAGAAATGTTTGTGGTTCAATTTCATCTAATTTATGATTATTTTTTAATTTTTTAAATGTAAACAATTCACTTAAATTAAGTATGATCGTTGTCACTATTGTACCTAAACCAAATAGAACTGTACCATGAAAAAATATTTTCATTAAAAAAACATGATTTTTATTTATTGATAATAGACCACATATTGATGCTAAGATACTATTGAGCCATATATATTGCCATAAATGTGGACGTGGTACATTTAATGCTGATAGTGACATATGATAAGTTAGAATATGAAAAAGAACAAGAAAAGCAAGTAGAAAATGAAAATAAATTAATATACGAAAACGAGATTTTGTTTCTGCACTAGTACGATAATGTGGAGCAATACATTCACGATGTTGATAATCACTACCATCAGTACCAACAACACGTTGTGAACTAGAAAGATACATCTGAAAAAAAATTTTGTTGTTGTTCTTTTGATCTATGAATCAGACAATAATCAGCAAAAAAAACGAACAGAAAGCTATCACACATAATGATTGAATACAGCAACAGCAAAAAAAAAAAAAAAAGAGAAGTTAAATTCGTTTCGCTTCAAAACGTCGTGAATCACCCGTTTCAGTCATTTTTATATCAAATGACATTCCATCACCAATTGGTGATGATGATATTAATGGTGAAAATAACATAAAATGCCATCGTTTACCAAAAACAACTTCCAAATTTGCTTGTAAATTTTTTTGACGACTATATATTTGAATATTTTTGCCATATTCATGCCATGTTTGTCCATTAATAATAAGATATATTTGTTGAATAATTAAAAATAAGACATAAAGACTTAGTACAATTGAGGTTGAACAAATAAATGAAAGTAAAAGAGAAAAATGATCAAGAATACGAAATAACCACGCACCAAATGGAAAAAGGCATGCTATAATAGACAATCAAATATCGATTGATAAATATCATACTATCAAAAACATCTATGAAAACTAGAAAATATTCCCATCTGTTGTCTACAATATTCTTATGAGAAACTCTCCTAATTTCTTCTGTATGAGGATATATATATAAGTAATCTATAAATAGGTTACATCCTTAATAACCAAAATAACATATAGTTTGCTATTCTTTTCTATCTTTTTTTAAGCACTTCAATTTAACCCTTAATTTTAACTTATCTTTTACATAATTAAGTATGATAAATACGAAATTCAACTTACCAACAATAACACGCCATGAAAATGTTCCAACAAGTTCATAAGTATAATCCACGTGAAGAATATTACAGTAGAATAAACCAATCTTAATTTAAAAAAGAAAAAAAATTCTATTTTAATTTATGTAATCTATTAATTTACCCATGTCCAAATAAGAAAACACATATAATAACGAATATTTCTAAAACCAATACATCGACCAAGAAATGAACAATGATGATCACGTTTTAAAATACATTTTTTACATAAATGACAATGTTGAGAACGTGGTGGAACATTAACTTCACATTGATAACAATAATGCCAATTACAATATTGAAAAATCATATCCTGTTGAGTATTTGTTGTTGTAACAGTTGGTGGTGGTAATAAAACAGGACATATAATTGTATCTATAGACGTATCAGTAGCCATACATAAAAATAAATTTCCAACTAAATTAAAAATAACATAAAGACCAAATATAAGATGACAAACTTCTTTATAAGTAAATATATTATTATAAATAGCTGGTAAGATAACATATAATTCAAATGTAACATATATACTAATAAGAGCTATGACAAAAAATATTGGAATTAATTCACTACGTTCTTTTGGTATTAATAATTTTATTTTACGATTAACCATTTTCGTATTAGCTCTAAAACTAAAGTTAAAAATTAAATATACATTAAATGAAAATTTTCTTAAATGAACAGTAAAGTTTTTTTTTTTTCTTTTTTAAATAAATTTATAATCTTTTCTTTTAGACATGAGTGATTTCCTCCCGAATATCAAAAGAGCTGAGATCAAAATCAACAGTTAACTTTACTCTGATTGGAATCGAAACTAGAAAAATTTATCTTGTTTATATGTAATTAAACGTTCAATGAGGAGAATAATAGGTGTTTTCAACTGATAAACGATTGTAAAAGAATAATTCTAAACTTTATACTGACATAAAATTTCACTATACCTTTTGAACATGACTGAATCTTTCTCTGGCAGGTGCTACAGTTTCTTTTCTTTTATCGTAATCATGACGAAAACTATTCGTGCTTCTTTCATATCTATTTCAAACTAGAAAAAACTTCAAATAATAACGTTTCATTTCTGATGAATAAAACAGAAAAACCAATCAAATCATAGTCCACCATCAATATGGTCAATTATTTTAATGTTTTCTTGTATATGCAAACAAAACAAACGACAACAACCATGATGATGATGATGTTTCATATACATAGAAGGGAAAGAATCGACAAAAATACATGTAGAAAAGAGACCAAATGAGACATTTGATAATGATGTTAATATATAGAAAAAGGGTATGGTTTGAATCTGTATTAGATAGAAGAGGAAAATAAACAATGTACACACACAAATAAACAAATACACGCATACGAATAGGGAAAATATCGATCAAAAAAAACAAAGAAGAAATAAAAAGAAAGAAAGATTTCGGATATACGTTTACGAAAACAAGAAAAAAGAAAGAAAATGCTATGTATGTTATGATGATCTAAAAATAAAAATGGCCGTTGTCATCGTTTTTTTTTCTTAAATCTCACTATATATTTAAATAATAAATTTTTGTATTCATTTTTTTATTTTTCGTCTAATTGTTGCTTGTCGAATGTGTTGGTAAGCAAAAATCTTGAGCATTAGGATCGAGAATAGATGTAGCATTTTGTAATGGTGGTGGTGTAACAGCAGTCGGAGGATAAAACATAACTGTTGAACATGATGAAGTCATTGTTGTTGTTGGATTATTATTTGTATCAATTAATTGATGTGTTGGTGATGAGTGTCCAGATGATGTTGAACAATGTGAATGAGGATGACCATTAAATATACAATTATTTGGTTGATGTTGAGATTGTAATGCAACAATAAGTTCACGTTCTTTTTCTCGAATTGTACCTAAAGAAAAAGATTTTCGTTTCTTTTTTTTTTTTCTTACAAACTTTATTGTTAAATTAACCCTCTACCGTACGTAACGGTTCCAGAAGAGCGTCTTCTCTAATATTTGAATACTATAGTCAGTAGAGTACATCGAATGGATTCTGAACCAGTCGAATTCAGATCTAGGAGTTTTCTGTTAACCGAATCTGAAAATTTTGGACACGAGGCGTCCTAGTCGTCTGAGAAATGCGTAATGTGCGTCAGTCACCAAATATTAAAAAATCTGACAAACTATTTCTTATCTTCGTGTCGACTATTCAATCTAGGATTAGAAAGTTTCGTTGAATATCAAAGTTCGGCTCGATCGGACCCAAGTCCAACAAGTTTGGATTCGACGAACTCTAAAGATCAAACCCATCTGGTGTACTGATTGTAGTTTAGGATAATTTTAGTTATTCGAGTAACCATGTAGTAAAAAATATGAATGGAACAATATAAAAAGCGCTGTCTTTTTTTCTGTCACAAGAGTATTGATTGGACAAAAGCAGCTTATATCCCATGGTATTGGAATAATAGAAAATGCTGTTAGTGCATCTCTGTGAGTTTAAAATGTGAAATACAATGTAGCCGATATTACTAATCACACGAAGATTGTTTTATTCTACTTATTTTAGGACATATTTCTTCATCGTTGTTTTATTTAATTATCCAGAAATGCAAAAAGGAAGTGATTCATACATCATCACGATAAACTATTGATATACATATACTCTGTAATTGTACATCAAGGTCTGTCACGGTCTGCGACCTTCTGATAGTTACGCCAGTCACGAGCTATGATGATTTGTTTTTCATGTGCCTCTCGCGGTCTGTAATTAGTCGTTAGTAATCAGTCTGTGATGAATCATTTTTAACACGTCTATTATTTCTATGAGGGGATCGATATTCCTACTTCTATATTTTAACATTCATTTTGGATGGTGTTTCACAAAAGAAAGAGCTGAATATATAACAATATGTATGTTTTTGACACATATTGTCAAATGAACAATTATTTATCTGTAAGAAGTTGTATATATACGAAAGAAATTTTATCTATACAAAATATTGTTTCAACTTCCAGTATGATAAGGTTTATAATACAAACATGAAATGTATCTTTGATTATTGTCTGTCTACCCTATAGTAGTAACATGGTCCATTTTTGGTTTATCGGCTTGTCCAAACGTAACGCTGTTACGTTTTTGACACACTGTTCTTCAATTAACTCGGAAGATTTAACAGCTAGAAAGTTCATTCAAACGCCATTCGACACAGCTTATCAAACTCTATTTATGCTATAAGAACGACCTTTTTCGGTTGAAGTCTCCAACGTCTAGAAAGGTTTTATTATCGCGTAACGCTGTTACATAAAAAGACCCTTTTTTTCCAGTACCGCCGAGAAAACTCTAATTTCTAGCGAAACTATTTCTCTAAATGAAAACTTTCCAGAGTCAGTTTTTTACAGCATCGAACAAGCTTTTAGGCAGTAAAAAAGATTTTTCCTAAAGCATTTTTGCTCGGATGAAAAATGCAAAATACAAACGTAACGCTGTTACGTTTTTCGTAACGCTGTTACACAGTTTTTTGTGGACCAGTTTTGAGGCACTTAACATATTTAGAATGGTTTGCTTTTTACAAATGTTACTCATTTCCGTGTAGATAATCTTCTACATAAGAATGAGATTGATACATCGATCCGAGACCTCATAAATCGGACAGTAAGTTGGAAACTGTGTAAGAGTCTGCAATTTGTCTTTACTTACGAAAGTCAAAACTAAATAGGCCATTTTGTAGAGAATTAAATTCTGCATCGAATGGTATGTCTCTCAATATTTTTTCAAAAATTTTTTTGGTTAAAAAATTCAAAATATGATTTTTCACAAGTTTAAAACCCGGTTTTTGATTCTAAAACCTAACTTTTTTACAAAATAAATGTCAAATTCGTAATCAGCGTTAAAAACTGCATCTAGTAATTCATTCAGATTTGTCCAACTCGGAAAAAAATTTTTTCAAAACTTGATCAGCGAAGTGTCGCGTTACGTGGACAAGCCGTTATTCTCTATAATTTATCAGTGTCATGAAACTTATATTAATTACTAGTAGGTCTCTTCATCAATATCTATCACACAAAAAATTTCAAATATGTCTACTTGCTTATGATAGAGAATATTTTGTTAAAATATTTCAATTTTTATTAGGCCACTATTTTCGAGACGAAGCAGTAAAACAAAATATTTTGTTTTACCTAAGAATGTGGGTATGAAGGGTGATGTGAATTCAGTTTTTTTCAGCTAAAGTCGTATTGTTTTTATTAGAGCAAGGACCATAAAATAAGGAAAGAAAATTCAGCACCGTCAATTTTTTCCCTTCGTCATATCCCTTTTTTTCAACAGCCGATAGCTTATCAAGTTTACTAAAAAAAAAATATGTTTTTAGCATTATGAAAATTCTCAGTATCGTTTAGTTTTTGTTACCAAACTACAAAATGATTACTGTAGTGATCAGTAAGATATAAATGGTTAATGAATACAAACCGTTGGCGATTTCAAGCTGTCGTTTAACTTCACCAAGTGCAGAAAAAAGATCAAGTTTAATTCGAGTTTCAGCACTAAGACTATCTTGTAATTGAGCATTTCGTTCTCTTAATTGTGTTAAATGTTGATAAAGTACTTCAGTATCCGCTTGAGATTCACGATATTTAAGAGCCTAAAAAAAAAATAAACATTCATTTTTGTTTTTTTGTTTTGTAATCAAAAGATTTATTATTCTAGTAATAGATCGAGATTTATTTTGAAGTATCAATGACTTCTTATCAGCTTTTATTTTTTTAACACGCAAACTTTGAAGATAATTGATAGAAATTCTATTTTGATTTTATATTAAATTATCAAAAATATCATACTGATAATTTTCATATATAATTTATGTATGATTTCTTTCAAATAAATATTCAAATGTAGATGAATTCATTCAAGTACATAGAAATGTTTCAAAATAAAATAAACGATTTTAATTAGAAATTATTCATAGAAATAATAATGATGTTTAAATAGTATTTCTTTTCTTTGCTTACTTTAATTTCATTGTCGAGTATTTTAATTCGTTCGTCTTTGTCATTAATTAATTTACGTATTTCACGTGTTTCATTCTCTAGATCACGTTTTCGCTTTATACATTGTTCTGTACATTCACTTCTATTATTAGAAAAAATAAAAAGAAAGTTTAGCAAAAAAAAAAAACAAGAAGGAGAACAAAAGAAAAAGAAAACAAACTTTGCTGGTGTTAAGCTTAATTTTGTTAGATCATCTTGAAGTTTTTTTGTTAAAGTTTTTTCTGTTTTGATTTGTGATTCTAAACGTTGTTTATTTTGTCGTTCCTCATTCAAATTTCGTTCAAAATCAGTTAGACGTTGTTTATCACGTTGTCGTTGGGTATTAACAGAATCATATCTATAGGAAAAATAATAGAAAATTGCTTGATTTTTTTTTTTGATTTAATGATAATATAATAACAAACTTTGTTTTTAAATCATTATTATCTGCACGTAAATCTTCAAGATCTTTTCGAAGATTTTTTAAATCAGTTACTTGTGCACGTAATTGTATTTCAGAATATTTATGTTTCTCAAGTGTTTGATTCAGTCGTTGTACATCAGCTTCTAATTTACTTATTTGGAGACTAAAATAATAAAAAGCAAAATGTTTTGATTTATGAAGGAAGATTTTTTGTTTTTGTGTATTCTAGGCAATTTTAATATTAATGATGAAAGTTCTCCCTATTGATTAAGCACTTTTCAGTCACGATAACATATGTGTGAAACTAAGTTTTTTTGGTCCAAGTTTGACTCCTTCATTTTTAGAGGTCCCGATCTCGATCTAAAGAAAACTATTCTAGAATTTATTTGTATCACAATATTTTACTATAATCTTGAATTCTTGTTCTGGCAAATTTTTTCTCGTGTTTCTACACGTCTCTAGCCACAACTGTGTCCATTATGCAGGCCCTAATGAACGATGAACACCTTGAAAAGAGTTTGAGCACTTAACTTATTGCTGGGGGAGACTGCATTTCAGCGGGATCCTTTAAGGATATCTCCCACTCTTATGACGCAAATTTTCTTTTGTAGCCATTGCGTAGTTTGAAGTACGATCTTTCTATGGAATACATTTTGAGATCCAAAAATCGTCTTTGAACGTTAAAAAATTTGAAAAGAAATCAAATGACGTAGTAAAAACTGTAAATGATTTTTGTGTCTTTCTTAAAGCAACGTTTTCATGGAAAACAATACAGAAATGGCACCATTTCTTCAGTCTAGTACATCCGATCGAGCTGAAACTTTTTTCACATATACAACACAGTGTTTACGATGGGTGTTTTGCTTTTTGTTCAAAAAAAATATTATGCTGCTGATTTTTAGTAGCTGATACAAAATATCTCAATTACAAAAAACCATGTGCTTTTTGTGGTACCTGCGATATGTTAGCTCGTTGTATTTGAAGGACAAAAACGAAAAAGCTACTCATCCTAAACAATCTAACCATGGAAAAAAAATGTTTCGAAGAAAACCACGATTTTAATGAAATGTCAAAGTCAGATCGCTTATGTGTTTATACACAACAGTCAAAACCGCAGTTTTATCAGAAGATTTTTTCCGTGAGTAGGTGGTATCTGTAATAGAAAATTTTCAATTTGATTGAACCTAGCATCTGAAAAGGAACGAAGAAATCTTTTTCGCGATTGTGATTCCAGTATCTCATGGAAGACAGCATGCAGGTACTTTGAGTCTATGCTAACTTTTGCTCTACTCGTCAAGGTCTATCTGCTCTGAAAAATTCAAATCTTTCTAATGAGCCATTCTTCGGAAACCTCGGAAAGTGGGTATCTGAACCTAATGCCCTAGTCTCTCTTAGGGACCCCAGGAAAATTAATTTACGAACTTGGACTTGAAATTTTGTACAAAGATAAACTTTAGTAATGATGATTGATAGTAAAATTTTGAGATATTTTCATTTTCTCCTATTCTGAAATAAGAGCATCGTATCTGCACATATAGATAAACAATGTGAAAAATACGCTTTTACAATAGTCGTACCTTAGTATAGGGATAGCTAAAAGACTTGAAACTTTCAACATACGATTTTCTCGTTAAAATCAGTCTCGGTGCAAAATTCGAAAATTAGTTTGTTGTGATGTTTCTATGAGAGACTGGCATGAGTCTCGATATGTAAACTGATGAGATGAGCTAGTAACTTCCAATTTCCGTGTTGTGTCTGTGAAAATTTTAAGTTGTTATTGGAAAATTGTCTGCAAGACACTTTGTTTTCGACTATCTGTCAATTTTTAGCCTTATTTCACTTATCAAAACCATCGAAAGCCCTTAAAACGAGGACATTAAGTTAAAGACTACCGTAAAAATGCAGTAGTTCCGAAGCAACAAGCTAAGAACTCAAAGTCTTTTCAGAGGATTCATTGTTTATTAGAATCTATATGATGAATACAGTCTTGAATTAAAAACTGAAGGACTTCCCTCGTAAGATTGGCAATATATGCGCAGAAGTATATTAAGATTGACTTACTTTTTTTCAATGTCGGAATTTTCCATCGAAGAAGTTGCTCCAAAACCATTAACATATGAAGTAGATGAATCACGTGATGCTGTATGAACTTGTTCTTGTTTTTTTGATTGTCGTCGACTTTGTGTATTAGTCGTTGTTTGTTGTTGTGTATTTGAGGATTTTTGTGACTGTTTTTTCTGCTGTTGATTTGTCGTATTAAGATTTGATAATGATGAGTTTTGTTTCTGTTGTTTATATGATAATGAACCATCATCATGTCCATTACTTGTTGCCATTGTCTGAATTTTATTATTACGTGTTGTTGTTGCTGTTGTTGTCTGTACAAATGAATTTAAATTCGATGAAGATAATCCATCAGAATTATTTATTGTCGTTGAATTTATTTTAGATGAACGTTTTGAAACTGTACAAAATGATGATGATGACGATGGTTGTGTTTGGGAATTATTAACTGTTAAATTATTTAATAATGAAGTTGAACTACAATTTGTAACAATCGTTGGTGAAGATGGTGGAGATGATGGAAAAGTTCCATCACCATGTGTTTGTGATAGATCATCATAACTTTCAGAAAATGTGCCTATTGGAAATAAAAACAAAAGTTCGGAGTAATTTACCTGAAAAAAAAAAGAAAAAGAATTTGACACTAACCCTTTTCTCTGCTCAATCGTTCTTTTTCTGCTTCTTGTTGGATTTCAACTGGTAATGCTTGATTGATTAACTGAGTATAAAATTCATTCGCTTTACGTACTTCACGTTGCTTTCTCTATTTAATTAAATGTAAAAAAAGTTCATTAAAAGAAAAAAGAAAGAAAACAATTCTTACTAATCGCCATTTATAAGCAAGATAAGTTTTAAAACCAAAACCTAATGTAACCATTGGATAGCCGATACTATAGAGTAGACAATAAAGAAATAATTTATATGAATAAGAAAATAAAATAAATACCAATGAGCGGCAAACGGTCGACAAAGATCAATAGTTTTAATTTCACGTAATCGTACTGATGCTTCTAGCCAAACGAATAGTACCCAGAGAACAACCGTACCAAGACAAATTCCACGTTCTAATAACATTTAATATTTTGTTAAGTTTTCTTTTTGTTTTTCAAATTTTACCTGTTTGCCAAACATATTGAATCCAAACATAACTACTTGCAGCAAAGAATAACCATTGAACAGGCAATAATATATAACAAATGAGATCGGTTACGAATGCAATAAGTACAAAGAATATTGAGAAAAGCTAAAAAGATAGAAAATATTTTTCTTTTCTTTTCATTAATAATTAACTTAAACTAACCAATCCTTGATATTTAAATGAATCACAAATACTTCGTAAGACAAGCCAAAATGGCCAAAGAAATTCGAAGCGAAATTCAAGCAAAAAATCAGCTGCCATTATAATACCCCATATACAAATAAATTTAAGATAGATTAAAGCACTAAATATATAAAGAATATTTAATTACAATGAAATAAAATCTTTTTATTTATTTATTTATTTTCTATTACCTTCCATAAATACCCTCAGTGAGACGTGGACGTCGAGTAGACTTGCGTACTTTTACACTGTCAAAATTGGTCCTTCGTTTCATTATTGTGATGAAACACAATAAATAATATTGTCATAGACAAAACTAAAATAAGAACAAATATTTTCTTTCTATTGAACAGTTACTACATGACACAATAACAATTTTGAGGAACGCAGAAGGATGGAAACATGGATTGCAACAGAACAGAATGAAAAAGTAAAAGCAAAAGCAGACATAAACATGAGTTCTATGGCTCTATATTTTGACGAGCGAGAGAGAGCGCTTAACTATACGTCGTAGATGTCACTAATTAACAGATAATAAATATTTAACAGGAAATCAATTAGTCACTTATGATTATAATGAACATTTTTCAATAATTCGAATGTCTTCCAATTCAAAAAAAAATATTTTCTTTTTCAAATGTAAATGAAATTTAATCGAGTTCATTTTTATTTTTATTGAAGTAGAAAATAGTTTACTTCATAAGCACTTCAAAAGCTTGACAACCTAAATTGTTATTACCTCGTTTTTTTTCTGTTTATTTTCTGACTCAGTAGAAAGAAAGAACTTTGACAATAAGAAAAATATATATGCTTTATAAGTTTTGTAGAAAATATGTGTTGAAATAAAAATAAAATGAATCCATTACTTTGATATTCCAATTAAGTATGTCTAAAACATGAGACAAAAGACGACATATTACATCAAGAATAATAGAAAAAAATGGTTTAAGTGTCTTGAAAGAGATGCTTTAAAATAGTATTCATTTTTGTTATTTTTTTTTATTTGTTGAAATAAAAAGAAATTTATTCACATATTATTAGAATAAAATTGTCACCAAAGAAAATTATTTTTTTTTATTGACACACAGTAAGCAATTTATATAGAGCACGTGAACATAACTTATTTCCTATCAAAAACGCATCTTTTTTTCCAGGGAAATAGTAAGTTTCAAGTATTCAACGAAAAAAAGTGAAACTCTTAAAGAAACACTTTGGATAGAGATTGCATGAAGGAACTCTTATCATAAACTTTGTCAGAATAATATTTATTTTGAAAATGAACTAATTTCACATCATTCGATAGAGTCTTTTATGCTGATTCTAAATACGTCATTATTTTACTCTTAAAAAGATTTGTAAGACAAGAATACAGAAAATTTTCAAAAAAAAAACGGTGTTTTTTTAGAAAAGTTCTATATCAGTTCAGAAGCATTCATACATCTTTATGCTAGCAAAGTAGACGTATCAGACAGAGAAAAATATTCTGTAAAAGTTTCATTGAATGTGAAACTGTTCCTAAGTGTATGCATCGTATATTACTCAGCACGATTTTTAGAACATTTTTAGTTGAGTAAGGAGGCGTATTTTCTCCAACAGAGAAACTATTAGAACAAAGTTTTTCATATAGAACGATAGAGCAAGAGCTCTAGTTTAAGAATCTGCACGATTTATTTCATAGAAATTTCTATTATCTTCTTGGAAAAGGATACTTTCATCTAAGATGACAAAAAACATGGTCATTTTTTGGGTCTAGGCTTTTCCGAAACCCTCAAAGACCTAAAATATTTTTTTTTGAAATCAAAAGGTCGATCATTGACGAAAATATATTGAACATTATTCAAATCGGAAAAAAAGTATTACTTTCATTTTTTTTTCACTATATGTTCACGTTGTTGTCGATTATGTGATGCACATTGACATCATCTTACGAGGAAATTTCTCAATGTATTAAATTGCTTTTCGATCGACGCGATGTTTATTTAACGAGTGCTAGTGAGTAATAAAAAAATTTAACTTAGGTCATTTGAAAAACTGACTGTCGAGTTTTGACTTCAAACTTTACATGAACAAAGTTCTCAATGAGATTAGTTGATTGTGGAAGTTTGAACTTTTCTAGTATTTTCATTGTGAAAATGTAAATATATGAACGAAATTAACTTTTACACATGAAAGAAATGTGAATATTCCATAGCTCAGTATAGAAGATACTTGAAAAGTTATAACTTTCCGGATGAACTGATCTCTTTGAGAACTTAGTTCGTGCAAAGTTTAAAGTCAGAACTTAAAAGTCGATTTTCCACGTGACTTGGTAGAGACCACAGATTTTTGTTGAAAAACCAAAATTATTCTAGAATTTTCTATTAATCATTAGTATTCATTAGATGAACATCCTCTCGGTGAAAAAATGGTTTGATACCAGGAGAGATCCTCTCATTAGTATTAATTAAAGCAACTAATTCGTTGTATTCTCTTTTAGTAGCTTTGCATTTTTTCGAAGTAATTCGCCAGTTAATGAATGTGATACACAGCATGATGCGCCTAGTTTGAGATCATTAAGAAAAAAATTGTTTTCTCTTATTTTGACATTCTTGATAATATTTATAGTTCTATGCTGATATTTTTATTAATCAATCAACTTGAATAGTGATGTTCTAAAAACTAATATAAAATTTAGTACCTTTACAAGCAAATCAAATCGATGAATGAATGCTTTGTAATAAGACTAACGACATGTCCATAATGTTACACAATTTCGTGGAAGTCTTTTAGACTATCACAGAAGAAATGATAGCCACATTCATTTTCTCAAGAAAAGTTTCTAAGAATGAAAAAACCAAGATCGATAAATTCACTATAATGAAAATAGAAGGATTATTTTAATATCAATTAATCAACTATAGCCCGTCCAAAAAGTCCGTGCGTGTGACTGTTTTTTGAATAACTCGAGAACGCAAACAGCTAGAGACCTGTAGCTTTCACCAATCGAAAGAGAAGGAGTTAGGGCGTCTTTTTCTCTGATAATGTATCAGACGAAATTCTTTTAAAACTGATCATTTTTGAAAAATATAGAAAAGAATGCATGAAAATGACATACAATACACGTGAAGTTTCGATTATGACCTTTGATTTAGATAGAGNCTATTATTATTATTATTTTGATAAAAATTATTTGCTGCTGATTGTGATGACATATCACTTGTCATTGTTTCACCACCACCACCACCACCTGAATTTGTACTAGTTTTTGTCGACTCGTAAGACATTTTATATTAATTAATATTCAACAATCATTATAAACTATGATCATAAAAAATACAATTAATAAATATAATAATAAAGATGAATAACTTACAAAAACAAATGAAATAGATGACAAGAGTCGAAATGACGACAAAATTAAAAAAAAGAATATTGAAAATGTCGTTTTCGCATCTGAAATAAGAAAATTCTGCTATATTTTTTTTTCCTTCTCTTTCTTTCTTTCTTATTGAACACAAAAGACAATATGGACTATATATATAGAACAGAGGTCGTCAGATGACTTTAAGAAGAAGAAATCAAAGAAAAGTAATCGAAGTTTTTTTAGAAAAATACTCATTCAATCATATTTAAAGAAGACATAACAAATAGGATATATTCTAAAAGAATAATACAACAACGCGCTTGGCCGCTCTCGCGAATCGGATTTAATCTTTTTGATTTTCGTAGCCATGATGGTAGAACTTAACCTCCATCTATGACACATGATTAAATGATCCAATTATAATTCTGTAAATTGAATTTATTTATCATTTTATAGTATTGAATAATTTTTTATTGAAAAACTATAAAGAAAATTTTAGAAGCAAAAAAGATCGGAAAATTTTTTTTTATCGAAATAAAAAAACATATTTATCTAAAGATAAATTCTTATTTGTCACTCAAGAACCAATGAAATAAAAATGTTATATGTTTAATACAAGGCATAAATATTTTATTGTACTATTATCGTGATGTTTTGGATTAACGACAACAATCGATTCACCTTTTGTTGGTCTCCATATGAGTAATTGTGCATTATTTGCCTAAATATAAAAGAAAATAATCTTTAATAAATAACTAATGATATTACTGATGGTCCTTGTAAAGCACACGATGGAATAAATATATTTCTTTTAAGAAAAATAGGTTGATCTGGTTCAGAATTACTTATAAGTTTAGCTCGTATTCCGCGATAAAGATTAGGTTTAACATCGATTTCAATTGTTTGTGTCCAGCGTATTGTACGAATTATTAATAATTCATTTTTTGTATAATTCATTGCACATAACCATACATAAAATCGTTGATGTCGATATGTATGTGTTAAATATGATTGTTCACCTTCACATGTTGGAATATCCCTTAAGAAAAACAAAAACAAAATCAAATCTATTGTTTAATGTTTTCTTTTGTTCTTTGTTTTGATTTACCATGGAATCCATGGTACAAATAAATCGCGCATACTTATTGTATATTCAGATTGTCGATAGATTGGACCTTGAATTGTCACCACTAAATGTTAAATTTAAATGTTAATAGATACGTGGAAACAATTGATTTGTTTTAAGCTGTGATTTAAATATTCAGTAATAACAATATTCAAATGATTAGTATAAAGATTGAATAGTCAATAGTTGAATTAATCTTAGATTTGGCCAGTGAAAAGTATAGATTTCATCAGTAGAACTTTCCGTATAGTACAAAGTATAGTTGTGCATTTGAATGAGTTTTCATTTCATACCTACGCATCCGTATGATCATCATACTCAGTTTTAGTTTTACAAACAGTAATCTTTTTCCTGTATAGTTTATAATAATGTTTTGACCATTTATTTATGTTGATGGATGTTTTTGCTCCATCAACATTATCAAATATAGTCTCATCAATCCAATATTTTGATTCCTTTCTCTGT
>CAJNSZ010000023.1:294794-527569 GCA_905329745.1 Rotaria sp. Silwood2
ATTCAACAACTTGTTACTCAATTTGTACCTGAAGTTTCTCAAATGCGCATAAAGTAAGAAAAAGCATTGTGCTAAATTCAAGTCTACTTTTATTTACTTCTAGTTGGGAGCATATTGGTCAACAAGCACTCAATAGTGTTGTCTCTGCTCTTCCCAGTCTTCTTATTGGTGCTGTTAGCATATTTGGCAAACGTGAAGCAACTGATGCTCGTGCTGGTCTTGCTGATGTTCTTTCATTGTTTGATAAACTTTCATTGGATCAATTCATTCCACAAATTCATCAATTCTTGAGCAATGACAAATTCCAACAATTACAACAACAATTCTTCAGCACTGTTCTTTCAGCTGCTGGTAACCATTGGAGTTTAGCCAATGTAGCTCAAGCTATTCAACAACTTGTTACTCAATTTGTACCTGAAGTTTCTCAAATGCGCATAAAGTAAGAAAAAGCATTGTGCTAAATTCAAGTCTACTTTTATTTACTTCTAGTTGGGAGCATATTGGTCAACAAGCACTCAATAGTGTTGTCTCTGCTCTTCCCAGTCTTCTTATTGGTGCTGTAAGCATATTTGGCAAACGTGAAACAACTGATGCTCGTGCTGGTCTTGCTGATGT
Organism: Rotaria sp. Silwood2; assembly: GCA_905329745.1. Classification (NCBI taxonomy): domain Eukaryota; kingdom Metazoa; phylum Rotifera; class Eurotatoria; order Philodinida; family Philodinidae; genus Rotaria; species Rotaria sp. Silwood2. The sequence goes on from CAJNSZ010000023.1 coordinate 295,410, forward strand.
TCTTTCATTGTTTGATAAACTTTCATTGGATCAATTCGTTCCACAAATTCATCAATTCTTGAGCAATGACAAATTCCATCAATTACAACAACAATTCTTCAACACTATTCTTTCAGCTGTTGGTAATCATTGGAGTTTAGCCAATGTAGCTCAAGCTATTCAACAACTTGTTACTCAATTTGTACCTGAAGTTTCGCAAATGCGCATAAAGTAAGAAAAAGCATTGTGCTAAATTCAAGTCTACTTTTATTTGCTTCTAGTTGGGAACATATTGGTCAACAAGCACTTAGTGGTGTTGTCTCTGCTCTTCCCGGTCTTCTTATTGGTGCTGTAAGTTTGTTTGGAAAGCGTGAACTTCGTGGGAGCTATCAAGAATTGTTGGGTCAATTGTCAATTGATAAACTTGCTCAAATTGTACAAGTTGTAAACAATGCTGAGAAATCTACAGTTTTCGGTCAAGTACGAAATCTCCTTCAAAAATTGTTTGCGTCATACAAGGGTCGTGTGAATTTTGATGATCTGGCTTCAAATATAATCAATCATCTTAACCAACTTTTGCCTACACTCAGCCAATCAATTTTTTCTGTTTTCTCGGGTTAAATGTTCGAATATGATAGATTTTAAATGAATAAAGATCCTTATGAAAAAGCTGAAATAACAAATGATGTTTCAGAAGGTTATCTGTAATGGTTGGAGGTTTGAAAAATGTCTGAATTGTTTCTTTTTTATGTCGTTACGGTAATATAACGTCGTTAAGGTTTCGTTTTGTTTTGTGTGAAAGAAGAAAGTTTGTGGTGCAAAAATACATAGAAGAGTATGATTGAAAATGTTCAATAGGGGTTACAGAAACTGTAGAAAGGAAAGACATCGAAAATCACTTGTGGAAGTTAGGTGATAATTTTGTTATCCAGGAATATCTGTTTAAGCTTTTTTTTCTGTCAAATCGCTCTATTTTCCACCATGATTTATTTACCGTAGTTTATTACAAAGAATGTTTGAGTGCGATATTAAATGAATTGACGTAATGCACAAGTAAATAAATAGAAGAGTATCCGATTGAAAGACTGAATATAGCGGATTTGCAGTTTTCATCTTGCAAGCGAATGTTTGGCTGAATATCTGGCAAAAATATCTGTGTCTTGTGCCAAATATTACCGTATGATAGCGGTCTCATGAAGTTTTTTTTTCATGTAATTGTTATAGTTTTGGGACGCTCTCTCTCTCGTGATAGAATTTATTGTTTCTACTGTGATCGAGGGTGATGAAATTGTTGATACCAGGCAATTTTATAAATGAGTTCGTTTCAGCCATTATAAAAGAGGCATAGAGCTTCTTTTTTTGTGAAACAAAAGCTCAATGTTCGTACATTGTAAGACTTGAATTAGACGAGTAAAAATATAACCTGGCCGGTTTAAGAAAAATTTTTTCTCAGTTCAAAAGGAGATTGGGGAAGAGTTTTCCGATACATATTGTTTTTAAGGTTCTATGACCTTTGACAAACATTTGCAATTGAAAACTTTTATTCATTTTCGTGCTAGACACTATGCTCTTTCTAATTAAAAGAGAAAGATGAAATCTTGGCGACATTCTATTACAGCGCTGTATCAAAAACAATACTAATGCAGTACTTTTGTCCCATCTGTCATATGATCTATTACAGTTATTAGTCAGTAACTGAAATTTCTACTGCATAGTTAAATATTTGTAACGAAATTTGATTTGATTGTGATTTTTCGTTTTTTTTTCTTTCATCTTGACAAAGTCGTTCGGTGGAGATGCAGCGGTGGCGGGAATTGGTACGGTTATGTTGATGGTGTAATTGACTGCAATCGTATGTTGTTGCACAATATGATCTAGCACATGGAATATTATTATAATGTTGTTTCTGATAATTGCTAAATCTTGGATGAAAAATACTGTTAAAATTTGTCATCGAAATGTAATTATCTTTGTGGATGATGGTAATGATGATGAAAAAAATCGATGTTTTCTTTCGCTAGAAACGATCAATACGTGGTTGACCAAGAACAAATAACAGTAGATTAAGATTAATGCAGGTCTAATGATGAATAACATTTGGTTTTTATTTATTGTTGAAAATGGAGGAAAAAAGTGTGTTGTGATATGAAATGTTGAGGAATTATTAAAAATGAAGTCAATGATAAGAAATGTTGTTTTTTCATTTGATTATTTTCGTTAACTTGTTGATTTAAGTTGATTTCACTAAGCAATCTTTTAATTAAATTTTGATATTTTTCTACGTAAATTTCAACTGTTAATCACACTTTTCAATAAAAAACGTTTTCGCTTAGACATTGAATTGGTCCAAAATAATGAATTTTAGAAGATAACAGAAACTTTCTTTTTTTTTTGATCGACCACAATGAAAGGCGTTTCATGATTAAGAAGCATTGTCTTATTTCTTCCGAATCTTTTTGAATTAGTTCTGATCATAAATAATTACTCTTCAATCATCATCATTTCTTTATTAAATATAAATAATCTAGTTTAACATACACAATAAGATATAATGAAAAGTCAAAAAAAGAAAAAGCATAGATATTTGTTTTGATCGAAATGCAAATCACTGATTTAGAAAAAAATCTTATCGAAAAAACGATTTCATAATTGAATTAAAAAGAAATTAGTTTATTTCATTTGTAGATCGCTATCATTGACATTCGATGAATATGGCGACACATTACCATCAGTATTCGTATTACTACTATTTTTGTTCGTCGCTTGTTTGTATTTTGATTTTGTCTTATTTGATGATGAATTTTTAACACCATCTTGGTCAGATTAAACTCGAGTTGCGACGGTGTCGATTGGTATTAAGTAACACCTACAAAAAAATTTATCTACATTAAAATATAAACTAACCTGATGAATAAATGGTTGAACATCACCTTCTGGAATCGTTACAGCAGAACACAACACAGCCTTAATAATGGATTCAAAGAAAAATTCATAGAAAAATAAAAATAAAAAATACAAGCTCATGATCATTCTTGATTACTAACGAAATATCTTGAGGTGTAATACGTTTTCGACTGGATTAATGTGTCATGTCACCGGCTAATTCAATCGTTTCCATAACCTATAGAAAATATAAAATAAAAGCTTAAAAATTATCAAAATTAATGAACTCACTAAATATTCGAGTACACTCGCTAAATAAATAGATGCTGTTGAATCAATACGTTCTGCATATTGACCTTTGCTTAAACAATTTCTAACATGACTAACAGAAAATATCAATTTCTATTCAACTATTTAATGCAATAGTTACTTTTAAAAATATAAAATCTAAGTAACAGATTTTTTCGAACGAATTATCTTTTCTTTCTGTTTTAGATTGTTTTTTTTTCAATAGTTGCAGTTTGATTGGATTGTTGTTGGTTATTAATATCCATTTCTTGACTTGAATCTGTCGATAAACGAAGCGTTTCATTAATATTTGACGGTGAATATGGAACAGACTTTGTACTAATAGAATCGTTTGACATTAGTGTTTCAATTGGGTTATAGTCGAACATAATGTGAAATAATTATTGAATATAAATAAGGCCAGTTTAGAGTATTTATATGAAGACGAACATTTTTGTATAGTCGTTAAAGTCTTTCTTTTTCTTCTTCCATATATCAACGCGGTCATAAAAGTAAAACTTAAAGCTAGTCGACAACAACATCATCTATGTTTAATAGAAAAATTTTAAAGCAAAACTAGCCGAAATAATTCACGTGTTTATTATATGTGATTACGAAATGTTTCATCAATTCTGAACCTCGACGAATATATTAACTTATATATTGACAGGGAATGATCTCTGACTGAATGTGTCTCTATTCAGTTAAAGTGTTCGTATCGATTAAGCAAGATAGCATAATATTAAATGATTTCTTCTCTTGTAAGAATAATAATATAAAACAATATAGTATTCAATTTATCGAAATCGATCAACAAGATTCTTTTAAAATTTTTATACTAAAAGTGATGAACGTATTTGAAATAAAAAATATAGTACGAACTAATGAGAAGTTTTTGACATGAGCCACTGATTTGATGATCAATCAGAACTTATCCGAAGCCAAAAGTTCAAAATGAACTGAAATGGCAAAGAATGTCATAGGGTGGTCTTCTTTGTCCTAGCGTTCAGAACGGTCTTTTTTATCGCACTTTTGACAAGAATAAGAACTTGTCTGTATATGAGGCATGGGCGGCGGAGCCATTAGACTTGGGGAGGCTCGAGCCGCCCCTAAAATGGGATAGCGGAGGCTTGGAGAGGCTCAAATATCTGAAAACATTTTAAAGACATAATCCTCAGTTTATGCTTTATTACAGAGAACTCTTTGAACAAGAATTGTCAAGTGTTTTTCTTCATGATGGACTCAGTCAAGTATTAGATAATCCATATCCACTATTATAGTTCTTTGAAACATCTTGATCTCTTAGTTATAACAGCTTCTCAACAGAGCTAAATAGTGAGTACATTTAACTTGTCTTTAGCACCTCTATGCCTTTGCTGATCATAACCATTTTTCTGCATCTCAGTTTTATAAAAAGTTCCAAAATAATCGACGAACAGTAATTTTTTGGTACACAAAATCTTTGCTATATACTATTAAGACACGTCTTTTTCTAAACAATAAGAAAAAAATTGATATATTAATATAATTGATCGTATTAACATTACCCGTTTGTAACATGAAAAGAGCATACAGTCGGTTTCAAACGTTACTTTGACAAATATATCTAAAGTCTACTGCTAATCAAAATTAATGCAAAACTGCTTTTTTTATGTACAAGAGGATGCTAAAAAAATTTTAGACCTACAAACCAAGTTCATCAACAACACAGCAGCAGTAGAATTCAAGACTGCAAAAAGAAAAGAATTAAGCTTTTCTCAGTGTCAAAAATGATATGGAGTGGCTGTTTTGATATCTACTGCAATTTTTATCGTTAATGTGAAGTTCAGATTATTGCAATTTAACTATACGACTTTAGAAACATTCATTCTAATATATTCTCGAGAGAAAACCATGAGAGTCAATCACAATAACAAGTTGTGCTATAGAACAGTCTAACGTGCACTTTTTCAAGATGGTAATAGTTTTCGAAAAATCACGAAAGACCCACTGAGAAGCAATGCATCAGTTATTCGTTGTTTCTGAAACGTGTCGAAAAACGATTGTCAAGCAATACTAAAGAATCTGAATGGTCTGAAGTTCACCATAACCTAGATTGTAGAAAACGGCTCGTAAACGGGACTAAACGGTTCAAAAACTGCGAAAAACGATGTTGTTTCAGATGACCGTTGCCTAATTCCCGGAAACGGTTCTCGTTACGTCCATCATTTTCTTGCCGTTTTACGGCACTTTTATTCTGAATACTAGAAACGTGTTTACGAGATATAATTAGACGCTGTCAAAGTAACTATTTTTTTTTCAAACAAAATTTATTTTTAGTTTTAATTTTTATATTTAATTCTGTGAAATTTTACAGATAAATATTTCGGTTTTAATAAAATTATCTATTATTTTTCAGTTTAGATTCAATTGGACAAAATTTTAGCCATAAGTAGTTTTAGTTTAATAAAATTCACTTTTAGTTTTTGTTTTAGATTTATTTTCATCACATTTTCAAACTAAGCATTTTAGCGATAATAAGATTAATTTTTATTTTCTATTTTAGATTCCATCGCGTGGAATTTTATACGTAAATATTTTTCTATTTTAATAAAATTTATTTTTAATTTTAATTTTAGACTTAATTTAATGGAATTTTCACAGTAAGCATTTTTTAATTAAATTATTTTTTATTTTGGTTTTAGATACAATTGAACCGTATTCTAATCGTAACTATTTTTATTAACTTAAAAAATTGTGCTTAGGAAACGTGAGAAGGGTATAAAATAGGATGTGAGCATGAACAATACGATCAGATTCTGTTCCCAAAGCTGCACATCACTGTACGTCCGATATAGCCTGAAAGAACGTCGTGTGTGCTCCGGTACAAAACGGCCCTCAATCCGAGCTGACGGAAAACGGCGTCATTTTTATGTCACTTCAGGCACGAATTACGCCGTTTTTTCACCGTTTGAGACAGTGTAAGATAGCATTTCAGACGTTCGGATTCAATCTCCTGGGAAAAATCAAAAGGATCACTCCATATTGTTTTTGACAAGAAAAATCGAATGGTATTTTTAGCCAAAACTCCTACTTTTACTACGTTGTTGATGAACTTGGTCTTTACGAATAAAAAATTAGTAAGCTACCCTTTCAGATAAGAAAAGTTTCAGATTAAATTTGATTAGTAGCGAAGTGAAACGTATTTGATAAGTGGTAATGTTTTTTGGAACATCCTGTACTAGTTGATCATTTTTAATCAGACCAGCATCCCTCATATAAGGAAACATCAGATTCAATGGAATAGAACAATATCTACCCTTATTTCATTTTAAAAATATAGTTGAAAAGCTTTTTAGCAGTGACTGATGTGTTTTTCAGTTCGGTTTATTTTATTTACTTTAGATTAAATTCAAGGTTTTTATGAACATGCTGATCATCCACTGGGAAAGTTGGCATTGAAGTGAAATTTTTCATTATGGTCCAAATTTCGAAACGAAAAGCCCTAGAAATGCGTTTAAATTAAAAGGAACATCATAAAACTAGAATTTTGTCCCTTGTTCATTTCACCACTTATCATTGTCTAGAAAAAATTTTTGAGCCTCCCCTAAATTTAAATCCTTCCGCCGTCCATGATATGAGGTACAGTATTAAATATCATAGACATACTCTTTATACAAGAATCATTTACAATATAATTATGTTAGTAAATCTTATCACATATTTTCCAGCAGATATGAAATGAATAATTAAAAAAAAGTGCTTGACGTCCATGGAGTGTACAAAACTATTATATAACAAACATAAAGATTCAAGGTCAGAGACCCAAAATGAATCAAATCAAATTATCAAATAATTCGACTCGATTTCAATTTCTGTACAGTATTCACAATATCATGAATAAAAGGAGATGAACAACAACAAAGAAAGCCATGGATCAACTTTTTTATACATGTTCATATGGAACTCGATAGAAGAACAAATGAGCTTCAATTTGATACATGAGCCAACTAAGCTCACCAAGCAATGTGTACCATTTTTCATCATAGAAAGGCTCCACATCCTTTCTACTTTTTTTGAAGTTATATAGTACGGACATAGTAGGCGTGGCCAAATCGATCGTAGTATAATTTGAAGTAGACGAAATTGTGTAATTTCTAAGGTAATCGATATCTGATAGTTAGGGTGTGACAAAAATAGAAAGACAAAATCGAATTGCGACAGAAGGCGTATTTCGCTTTTTAAAAGCCTCCTACTTTCTGCATCTGTTCTATCTTCGCAAAAAAAAACAATCTAATCATTGATAAAAAAAGAAAGTAAAATTTCAAGTTTAATAATATCTCATTTTTTTCTTGTAATACCAACAAATGACGATGATGATAATGATACCGTGTTCATATATGTACATATTTCTATTCACATTAATTCAAATAAAACTAATTGAAGGATTAACTTGTAGTTGTCAAAAAAATCGACATATCGATTATAATAAAATGATAGAAACGACTTGCTTAATAGAAAATTGTATACTTTTATTGAATTGTACTAATTATACACCATGTTGAATGTGTACGTGATTTCGTTGTTCGATATAATGTCACTGTAGAAAATGAAGATATCATTCATATGACTGTTATTACACAAAAAACCAATTGATGATAATCAATCAATTATTGTAAATTTAATAATTCGTTTATTTAAAAAGAAAATATTTTTGCTCTTTTATGGATTGGTGAAATGTATCCTTGATTTTATGATGAACGTGATATAGCAACAGTCTTTTAGATGAAACCTGATCGAAAAACATATTTTATTTTATTATCTTTAAGTCTTACATCAGTTTTTGCTCTTATTCTTGTTCCAATTATATATCTTATTTTAATTATGGAATTTACACATCCAAATACAAAACAAAAACAAAGAATAAAATAAATTAAAAATTTTTTCTATTATGATAATTTAATATCAAACTTTTTCTCCACATCTATTTTCATTTTTTCTGTTTTTGTATCAACAACAGATTTTATTTTTGATCCCATTTGTGTCAAAACACCTGATTCTTGTCGTTCTAAACGTACTTGAGCTCGTAAATCATTTAAAACTAAATCAGGATTACGTTCAGTCATAAAACCACCCGTAAAAAATTCATTTAATATATAATTAACTTTATCAGAATGAAATATTAAATCAAGTTCACATACATTCTCAAAATATTGATCTAAACATTGTACAAATGTATGAATTAATTCATAAATATCATATTCGGATTCAGTTGAATCAACAACAAATACAAAATAAAGTGTTGCATAATGACGATATATTAATTTGTAATCATTGTATTCAATAAAATTACATGCATTAGCATCGCGTTTTGATATTATTTGATACGATTCACGAACCATTTTTTGTTGTGCTTCAGTTGAACATGATTCAAAAAATTTTAATGCACGTGCTTGACCACGAGTATTAAATACAAGTATAGCTTTGATCATATTTTTGAAAAATAATTATTGTGTCGTTTTACTATTTACCTTTTCTTTCTTACAACACATACAGACAATAATGTAAAAAAGAAAAAATGTAAAAGATAAAACATACACGCTTAGTGACAAAACTAATGTAGATGGAGATTTTGCGCGTAAGAAAAAAAAATGAAAATAGTTTCTTATCTTTGAATTTAATTAATACATAAATATTCTCTTTTTGAATACATTAGTAAAGAATGAATAAAAAGGAACTTTTGTTTTTTAAGATATGTAATTCAAAAACTATATAATAAATTTATTATTTTAACGAAAAGAAAATCTTTTTGGAGTTTAGTTATCAATATGCTAACATATTATTATTGTTATTATTCTTTTTTGTTCTAATCTATATGTAAAAAGTATTTGCACAACATGTCACGTCAACATTTTGTCTATTGATAAGTGATCAGAGAGAATCAGAAATAATCGCCTAGAATCATAATGTCATACTATTTCGAACTTTTTTTTGGCTTTTTTTAAAGTTAATTCAGTGCAAATCTCTGACCGCGGTCAAAAACGTTGTCTCTACAGAGTTTTTCGATGTAGCTCAGTTTTGTATGTTGACCAAAACTGTCTCATTCCAAACTATAAGTCTTTGTAAATACCAATTTGCAGAGAAAAATTTGCTTCACAATAAACCAGATATCCAACCAGCACATAATGTTACTCTGTTATGTGTATATCTCAATAATTCGATAAATTAGAATAAGATGGTTTTCGTCAGATTATAGTTTATAGTCTCATATATTCTAGTAAAAAAAAAATTTCACATCAATTCATTAATTTGTTTAATTTTGTATTGACGATACAATCACAGCATGCCCATTTATCATCCTTACAAAATTATCCAACCAATTGTTTTTGCCACCTGTTGTAAGCCTATTCTAAGTTAAAATATTTTTTATGATCCATGATTCAATAAAACAAATTGTGCTCTACATGCATCGTCATTTTTATCTTAGCTCTTCTTTGAATAAAGATTCAAAAACAATGTTTGTTGAATTCAAGCCGAAAATTGTCAACAAATAGTTGATAAAGACATTTATTTTCATATGATGTTTACTGTTCAATAAATCATTAGAAGAAAAAAAAACATTCAAAATTTCACGAATTATTCTATTTGAATAAATATTTCATGTTGAGAAAATCATGTTTATTGTCTCTTATGTATACATCAATCACAGATAGAATTTCTTGTACGGTCTGATTTTATGCATTGAAGAAAGTATTAAAAATTGTTTTCACAGCAGAAATTTATGGGGAATCTTTTCCCATGCAAAACTGGCATATTAGAAATCAAAACTTATTATACAAGTGCAACTGAACATAGCATGTTATTCTAAATTTCATTCTCTACCAACATAGATATGATACGCAAAAAATTAGCTATGTATTTAGTAAGATCTACACTTATGTTGTTACTGAGATTACGGTAAATTTTTGCTGTTAAAAAAATTTTTTGATATCTTCTTTAATATGTAAATGAAATCGTAGACCAAGATCTATACGTGATTGGTATATAAATAGAAGACGACTAGTATAATGTTCCAACATGAAATATCTATTCAAATAGAATAGTTCGTGCAATTTGCAGTGCTCTTTCGAATGATATATTGAGTAATTACGTGAACTAAATATCATATGCAGAAAAAGTATCTTTTTGCACTTTTTTGTTGACTATATCCGGTATAGGTCAAACAAACATTGTTTTTGAACCTTTACTCAAATAAAAGCTACAATAAAAAATACTTCGTACGTAGAACACTATTCGTTCTTATGTATAATGTATCATAAAGAAAGTTGCAATCTAGAACAGGCTTGTAATAGTTTGGAAAAAAAAAACAATGTTTGGATGATCTTGTAAAGATGCAAAATACTATGCTGTGATTGTATCGTCAATAAAAACACTAGACAGATCAATGCATTGACATGAAATTTCTTACTAGCTGTGATCTAACAAAAATCAGATTATTCTAATCTCATCTAGTTTTTGAGATATATACAAAACATAATTAAGTTATTTTAAAAAAAAAATGATTTTCTTCGAAAAATATTTATACTTAGAATAATCTCAATTTATTAATTCATACATAATTAAATTTCAAAGAGATTTATCAATGTCATAGCTAAAATTGATTATTTAGATGTTTTATAGTTATCAAATCGATAAACATTCGTTTTTTCTATATCATCTAAGTTTATGTACGACTTTTCAAAGTCAAAATTTAGTAAGATAATCTCTTGATCAATGAACTCGTATTTTTTAAATTACTTTTCTCCTTTCTGTTATTATTTAAAACAGAAACAGATAGGAAAAGAACAAAGAAAAAGAAAAAAATGAACAACATCTGAGCCATTCCACAATATAAAAACAAAAACAAAAAATAGGAAGAACAGACGGCGGGCATTTATGCACAAACATATATTCATATATATATATAAAAGAAAAAAAAATACTGCAAAAACAGAAGACTAGACGACTGTCGAATTTGTATATAATACTGTCGAATCGACCGAGTGTTTATCTAAAACATTATCTCGACTCATATACAATTGTTCAAATCGTCTTAAAGCATGATCAGCTAATCGATCTGGTGAATTTGATGTTGGTAATGGTAAAATAGTCCTTTGTTGATGTTTTCCTTCAGGTTCAAGATTAAATCGAACACGTCGTGTTGTATCTGTTCCATTTGTTGTTACTGTCGAATCATTAAAACGATTAATTAATGTTGTAAATGATGGTGAATGTTGACTTTTAAGTATAATACCTTCTTTCATCATTGTATATGGTTGACGATAGGTATGATGGGGATGTGATGATATTAAACTATTACTTCCACTATTTATTGGTGGATCTGATATATCTGATGAACCACAAAAACCATCATCTGAACTAACAGGTGTATGTGGAGAATTATTTGTTGATGATGATGAAACAATAGCAACTGTATATTCTGTTGGTGTTGATGACGGTGGAAGATTTGAATTATTTGTTGATGCTGTTGTTGATGATTCATATGTTGTTGTTGAATGTCGTTTAGGTGAACATAATTGTTGAGATAAATTTGTTGTTGAATGTATTTGTGGTGGAATAGAAAGACGATTAAGTGAATGAAATGTTGATGAATCATTACTACGTTGAGAATAACGAGAATCAGGACGATTCGATGTTGATAATATCCATGATGAATATGCCTAAGAAAAAGAAATAATTATTAATAATTTCTTTATTTATAATAATTTGAAATAGAGATTTTATATTCTCTTCATTAGCTACTGATCGTCAAATGCAAAATGAAACAAGTATGAATGAAATAATACATCATGTCTTTGAAAAATTTAAATACAAGCAAAATTCTTCAATTAATATTTTACTTTTAAGAACTATCGTGCGTGGCATAAAGAATGATGACGTTTGTATTTAGTATTATTGTTTTATATCAGATTTTTTTTGTGGGAACATATGATGAGTCTAAAAAGATGGTTGACTTAATTCTCGCTACAAAATGGTTTATGTGTAATGATTAATAGATGTGTTCAAAATAGTCTTCAAAACTTTTTTATCTTACTTTTGAATTGTCTAACAAGCTTAAATTCAGTATCGGTACGAATGTTCATTTTTATAAATATGATTTATAAAGTGATATTACTCGAGTAATGTACTGAGGTGATGTCGTCAAAAGAGGATGTAAGCTTATTAGACCATTAAACAGTGACGTAAAAAAGATTTTTTTTTAAAATCTACATCTTGGATAGCTGTAAGAAATGCTGTTAACAAATCAATCAATCATTAAAAAATGAAGACAATTTCATTTGCTATATTAAAATATATCACTATATAGAAAATTAAACTAAATATCCTTTGAGACTAATTGTATGTTTCCATAATAACAATTGAAAAAGAAAAACACGAAATACAGACGATATCATTCGCTATGCCACAAACTGATATAATAGATATAACTGTATTGATAAAAAAATTGGAGATCTTTGAAATGTTTCGATAACTCATCAGCTATCATCTTTTTTTTTCATTTTCAATTTAGAATTACTCACGAGGGAACATTCCCAGGTGTTGGAGCGATTTTGAGTCAGGACTTTGCGCCTCTTGTAGGCCTTGATGAATTATGTCTACCGTAAAAAAGCTCGTGCCCCTAGCTTGTTCCTAGTGAGATATCGAGGTTTTAGTGAATTTTTTCTATAAGACCCCACATTGGCAGCAAGGCCATATTTTTGAATTTTGACCTGAAACTTTGCCCATATAAACATCTCAGCTAGACTAGTTTGCATAAAAAATTTCAGAGCTTTTGGACAAAGTCTCTCCGAGATATGAAGCTTTCAAAAAATGCATGCTTTATACGCAATCTATGGAAAACGGCTTATACGTTGAAAGCTGCATATCTCAGAGAGACTTTGTCCAAAAGCTCTGAAATTTTTTATGCAAACTAGTCTAGCTGAGATGTTAATATGGGCAAAGTTTCAGATCAAAATTCAAAAATATGGCCTTGCTGCAAATGTGGGGTCTTATAGGAAAAATTCACTAAAACCTCGATATCTCACTAGGAACAAGCTAGAGGCACGAACTTTTTTTTACGGTAGACATAATTCATCAAGGCCTACAAGAGGCGCAAAGTCCCGACTCAAAATCGCTCCAACACCTGGGAATGTTCCCTCGTCAGTGAAGTTCAGCATCTTCACATTAATCCTGCGAAAAATATATGTAATGCTTTTCACTAACAAGAGAATATATTCAACTGTTGGAAGCTGTTCAATTTCATACTAAAGCTATAAATAGGGCGCTGTAAGACTAAGAAAAACTTGAAAGGATTCAAACTTATGGTCTACTAATGAAGAGTTATGACTTTTTTCAATGGATTTATTTAGTGAAAGCAAGGCATATTTGAAAAATCAAAAAGAAAGAGTTTTGATCTGAAAATTTTCCTATTCGATTACTGTATCAACTTCTGGTAACTCATTCCAAAATTTCAGGTCAAAACTCATTGATTTGAGTTTTTCGAAAATGCTTTACTCTTAGTAAAATCTATCAGTAGACGATAAACCTGAATTGTTTAAAGTTTTCTTAGTCTTATAGGAACCTATTTGTAGTCATAATATAAAATTGAACAGCATCCTACAGTTAAATATATTCTCTAATCGATGAATATAATTAAAAACTCTTACCTTAGTTCTTTGTTCATCATAAAGTTCTTTTTCATTTAATTTTTCTAATAGACAACAATTATCATTAATTAATGATGTTGGTGTTATTGAACCTTTATTTAATACGAGTAATGATGATGGTGATGACATATTACTATATTCATAACAATTGCTAACACGTAAATTTTGTCTTTTATCATTATTATTTGATGTTGGTGATTTAAATAAATTCATTGTTGAAGAATCAGATTGTTGTTGTGTACCAGATGATGTTGATAATGAATCTTGTTTTTTTAATAATTCTTTTTGTTGAAATGATTTACGTTTTATTAATGATATAAATATAAATGTTATACCAATAAGTATAATACTTAATACAGTTATAATAATAAAAACAAGAAATTTATTTGATTGATCTAATGATGATGATGATGATGATGAATATGAATGACGTGATTGGTATAAATGATGATTATTATTATTATTATTATTTGAACGATATTGTAAATATGAAAAACGATTATTTAAATGTGAACCAAGATAATCATATTGTTTAACAATTGTTTGTACACGTTCATAATTATCAACAACAATTAATTTTAATAATTTTTCATCAAAATAATTTTGACCATCAATAATCTTTAAAGTTGAGAGAAAAAAAAATATAAAGTTATAAACTAAAAAATAATTTTTAACATAGCCGCCTCTAAGGTTAAAATGAGGAGTGATCATCAGAGAAGCGACTCCTCTTATTTATTTCTGCATTTTGAACAGAATTTTTTTCTAATTTTTGTTTGTCTTGTTGATAGATTCGCTGGTTATTTTGCTTTTTCATATTTCATTTTTATTATTATTCTAATCATTTATTGAACTGACAAATAAGCTCGTTGTAAATATCTATTATATATCCTTGAGGTTTCAACACATTATTATATATCTCGATAAGCTCACAAACATTGATATTGATTATTTCCTAAACTAATAACTTGATAAGTCTATGCTTTTATTAATGTTTATCATATGACGATTATGGCAAATCAATGCATTACTATTCATCATCCTTAACTATTTTATCTGCACAAAAATCAAAACCTGTACTATGTAAAACATTCGTAAATGTATTCTAGCCATCAAAATTTCGAGGATGACTTTAGAATGTTTTAGAATAGTCTAAGTCTTGCCGTTCAGCATTTTTGTTTTTTTTCCGTTGTTAAGAAACTCTGAGAAAACTATCTAACGTCTGTTGTCCTCGGCGGCTAAGTTATGTAATAAATATATATGTGAATTCAACAACAAAAAATGATTTTATTTCTTTTGTTCTTACTTTAAATGCTAAATAATAAACACCTTCATTTAATATTGTATTATTTGTTGAATTAAAAAACAATCTTGCTTGATCATCAAGATAAAATTTAGATGAATCAAATTTTAATGAAGATTTTTGTTCAGCTAAATAATCATAATTTTTTAATTGATTAAGTTGATGAACAAGCATTAATGTATGATTTGGTATTTGATCATGATCTTGTACATCTATCTGACATATATAATCATTAATATGCCAATATGTACGATCAATAATTAATGTATCATTATGATCATTTGGAAATATAAAACGAGGTATTTCATCATTTAAATCAAGAATATTTATATGAATTTGAATACGCGATGATTTATAATGACCATCGGATGCAATTATATAAAATATATGATGATCAGTTTGTTCACGATCCAATGGATTAAGTGCATAAATTTTACCATCAGATGATGAAATTTGAAAAAGAGAAGAAATTTCATTAGATGGATTATCAAGAGAATATGTAAGTGAAGAATTATCAATATCATAAGCAATTACTTGACCAATATAACTATTTGGAGAATTATTTTCATAAATTGAAAATTCATATGTTGATTGAGGAAACTAGAAATGAACAATAATAGAAAAGTTATATTAAACAAAATACTGATATAAATAAATTCTATCATTTATAGTATTAAAAAAACAAGTTTTCGTTTTAACATAGTTATTCAAGTTTGGTTATAATTATTATTACATGCCTCTTGATTATACTGTATTTTATCTCTTATTCTGAAATTAAGACTTATCAATAATTTATATATTTTACTGTAGTAATTGAAACATTTTATTTATGGCATATATTCGACTGTAAATTAAAATGAATTCAAGTGATAAAATAACCAAATTAGTATGGTACATTGCCTTATGGTAAAATATGCAACACTACTATTGTATTAGCATTTTAATAAAACGTAACAAACTTAATAGTTATTCAAAATAATTTACATGTATAATTAAGTTGTAAGCATCTACGTAGAAATATAGCTTGAAAATTTCCGATCATTATACTGTTTCTGTATCGATATATTCAATTGTTATTATAAAATAAGATCAAAAAATACCAAGAATGATTTTATTCTGGAATAGAATTCATTTTTAATAAATTTCTTTTTCTTTTGTCTCTATCTACAATAAAATGTTTTCAAAATGAAATCAATTTTATTTAATAAATTTTCTCAGCTGTATCTATTACAACGAGTATTGATTTGAAAATTGAACGTTACCAATGCACAAAGTACTTTTTGTAATAGAAGTCATTTTTTTATGGCCTACCTTATAATATCGTCATTTAACAATTAAATAAAATTATATAAAGATCTATAATTCTTAACGAACTTATAACTAAACTTAGCATGAAACTCTTGCACATAAAGACCTACGTGACAACTCTGAATAAAGAGGAGATAAATAGGTCCTTAAGAAAAACTAAAATATCTTAAATCTATTTTCCTCGTGTCCGTTTGAAATAATGACGTTAACTCTCAACTTACAAAATATGGAATTTTTTTTGTATATGCTGATGATCTATGAAGTTCAGATTAGTTGAGTTTGAAACTAATATGAACATATTCATCAACAAAAAAAAAAGGTAAGATTTATTTAAGCTACTGCATATAAATTAATCATAAATAATTTATATTCTCTTGAATTACACTCAAACATCTATGAAATTAACTAATCCAAACAGTAATCAATAGGATGTACAGAAAATTACTAGAAAAAAAAAGAAATTTGAATAGTTATATGATATTTTGATTAAATAAGTTTTCAATTTTTACCAACGATAAACGAATGTTTAAAGAAGTATTTTTGCAATAGATTTTTGAACAACGAATTACAACTTTTCACAAGTCATAAAAAAACAACAAAATATTCATTTCCGTAATCAAGAATCAACACAGTATCGAATGTTTTTGATTAATTTTCCACTCTAATATCGTTGCGTTACATATTTATACTAAACATACTGTAGGCTATTAAGTGTATCTTGAAAGTTTTAACCGTTTACAGTAAGAATTTATTGTAGTTATTCATAATTTGTGAAAAGTTACAGTTCTTTTATAAAATCATTTGTAAATACTTAAAAACAATTGTTGACATTATTTCTTTTTTAATTAAAATGTGACGAAAATATTCAAATTCCTTTTTTGTCCAATGATTTTCTGTACACAGTATAATACAGACTTTAATTCTCCAAACAGAAAAACTTATATAAAGATTATTTTCGCTTACAATCAAAGATTGGAATTGCATGTTTATCAAGTTCAAATATGAACTAATGATATGCACGAAGCAGAGCTGGAACCGGTAAGAAATTTTGAAAACAGTCCGGTCCGGGCGGTTGAAAAATTCAACCGGTCCGGTCCGGCCGGAAAACGGCCGTTTATAAGTTGTTCTTGAACCGGTGAATTTCCGGCAAACTGAATAGGTACTGATATGAATACAAGTAATGCTTCTGTGTTTTCGATGTAGATTGTTGAAAAAAGTTCGGCTTTGAACTATGATTTTCAACGTATATTTCAGAGAACTATAATTCTTGATGAAATGTGATTAAAGTTTGCTCNGCAACCATTCTCTCTCAGCAACTCACACCGCTGAAAGTCCGGTTCCACCCCGCCCGGTTCGCTTTTTCAACCGGTCCGGTACCGGTTTGCCGGACCGGTTCCAGCTCTGGCACGAAGTAAGATATTCGAATTTGACGGAATCTAGACTCTACGTTACATAGTAATAAAAAAAAAAAGTTTCAACAGAATTTTTTCTTTTTGTTTTTTCATGGTTGAATAGAGCTGGTCGTGTTATATAAAAGAAAACTATGTTTGACAAATAATTAAAAGAAATGCATTTTTATGTAATTCGATGAATTCTATCCAAGCACAAAAAAAAAAATCCTCTTGAAATTTTATATTGTTGCCAGACAATCTTCATTGTAAATACTTTCAAACTCATATTTTTAATTTACATGATGTGTCCATTATCGATTAATAAAAAAAAAAAAAAGGGTTAAATGATCACTTAGGGTTCCAAAGCAAGAAAAGCCTCTTTTCACTATTAATTTTTCGAACAGTCATATCAACAATATTTTCTTTTTTGGTAAAATCAAGTTTCTCTTGATAAGAAATAGATTTTTAATAAATAGACAAATGACATATTCAGAATCAACTTTCAAAACTGAAGTGAATGGCGTATATTTTATTTACTTTTTCAAGCAAAAATTTATTTAAGAAAATTTTAGGATAAGATTCTTCTCCTCAAAGTTTTTTCATCAGAAATTCTTTTTTACATTTTGTTATCTTTGTTTTTTTTGTCAGTCATTTATTCTGATTAGTAGAAACTAATGTATCTTAGAGAATAATGTGATTTGACATAAAAAAAAAAAAAATTGGACGTCCATATGCTCTATAGATATTTTCTACTTTACTTTAATTTGATCTGAACATGTTTAATGTTTATAAGTTACAATACACAGTCTTATATTATTAGAAATTTTTTTTATTCATAATTAAAATATACATAATAATCTATTTTAACTTACTTTCGGAATATTATCATTTTGATTAATAATCTTAACTGAAATCATAGCTGTTGTTTTAAATTGTTTTCCTTTATTAGGATGATCTATAGCTGTAATATTAAATGTAAAATTTTTAATTTGTTCATAATCATATTGAATTTTTGTTTTTATAATTCCTGTTTGACTATCAATTGTAACATATTTATTATTAATATCATCTAATTCATAGGTAACATATCCATTATCATCTAAATCAGAATCATTAGCATAAACTTGTAATAATATTGTATTAATTAAATTATTTTCTTGTATATCAACATAATAAATAGATTTATCAAATATAGGTAAATTATCATTATCATCTATTAAATAAATAAATAATTTATAATATGATGATAATTTCGGTTGTCCATTATCAGTTAAAATTAAATTTAATATATATTTATCATGATATTCACGATCAAGTTTATGATTTGTTGATAAAACAAATGTTGAATCAGCAAATGGTCCATGAATTTCAAATGGTAATAAATCAGTTGAATTAATAATTAATTGAAATTTAACTTGATTATCTATATTTGATGATGTATCTAAATCAGATGCAATTAAATTTGCAATAATAACATTATTTTGTTCAACTTTTGATTCATGTATAGCTATTTCAATATTAAATAAATCTGTATCATTAAGAATTTCAATTGTTTGTAATGGAAAATTCCATGATAGTAATGGTGGACAATCATTTATATCATCAACATCAATAATAACATATGTATAAAATGGTATTGAAGATTTATCATGACCTTGTATAACTAATTTCCATGTTGTTATTGTTTCATAATCTAATGGACGTATTAAATTTAAATAACCTGTTGAAGAATTTAATGTAAAATAATCAAAATTTCGTTTTGAATTTGATGATGCTAATAAATAATTTGTTGCTGAACATATTGATATTGTTTTAATTTGTAAAAAATTTTCATACAATTCATTTTCATTTAATTTAATACGATAAGGATTTTTTTCAAATTGACATAATTTTTCTTCATAATCTTTATTTAATAATATATGTGCATTACCAATAAAAAATTCATTATTTTTATTATTTTCAATATTAATATCATTTTTATTATTACAATAGAATGGTAAATTAATAATTTTTTGATTATTTTTAATATTAAATTGAAATGAATTTTTATATTTTAATTCAATTATTAATTCATATATTGTTGTATTTTGTGGAAAAACAATTTCTAATTTTAATGTATAATTAAGTGGACATATTTCTTTTAATGATAAACGTGTTAATAATTGACATGATGAATCAAGATAAAAATATTTTGATTCAGTTTGTAATAAACAACGATAGGAATATGTTGAATGAAATTGATGTTGAAAATTATGAAGAATTATATCCGATTCAGAATAATTATTTGGATCGATTATAATTGATGGTAATGAATGTAGATGATGATTTGAATAGATTAATGGAAAAATGAAAAAAAATATGATTATATTAATCATAATTTATTTTATCTAGAAAAGTAAAAAAAAAAAAGAAGAATATTGGAATAGAATTTCAATGACCTCTTTCACATTCTTTTTAGTCAAGTAGATAATCTCGATTCATTTGAAGTGAACTACTATTCTAATTAGTATGACGAACAGATGTGACCTATTGAATTTTTCGTTTCCTGTCAACACCTGAAAAGAGAAAATGCACATCCTCTCTTTAACCTCCTCCTATTATTTCTTTAAGATGAAAGTAGTTTTTTGTTGTCGGAATGATCTGAAACAATACAAATACATAAACGAAAGAAAATAAGTGTTTATGTGACCGTCGTCACGATAACCTATGATCAACAAAAACATACATACGTCTTTATATATAAATATCTATTTCACTCTTCTACTTTGAAGTTCTCTTATTCAGTCACTTGCGCTTCTATTCCATTAGGACCAAATGTCTAGAACGAAAAAGAAAAAAAAAAAGTAAATTGAGACTAATGGAATAATGTTCTATTGAAGAATAACACTCAGTATATCCTTTTCTTAATTAAATAATATCATAGATCTCCTTCACTCTATTTCTCTTATAGATTAGCATGACCTTGGAAAGAACAACATCAACTGTATACACATGTTTTATTTGATCAACTGATATGTTGTCGTACGTTGTTATTAATTTAAATAAGTGAACATTCGATCGATCTATTCGTGTCATTCAGTACTGTTCAATGGATCATCTCAATCGAAGAAAAAAAGAAAAGACAAAGAGAGAGAGAGAGAAAGATCTCTTGTATAAACAAATCTCGATGACAAGCAAACTCATCTTTTATTTATGTGTCAAGGACAGCTAACTAGCCTAGAAATCGAAAAATGAGATGGAAAAAAATAATAAGTGATTATCATGTTATATTAACATGAGTCTGAACAAAAAAAATTACTTGTCAAATTCAATCTAGAATAACAAGTAGAAGAAAAATGATTTTTTATGAAAATTATTCGGTCCGATCATTCTCTCTCTCTCTCTCGTTCTAAATATGATCAATAACCAAAAAAAAAAGAAAGAAAATGATCCGTGATGACACAGTTCAATTTACACTGCTACTGCTTTTTTTTCTTGCTCTGTTGTCTTAATCGATTTTCACTATGGTGGCCCATCTGTATGATTGATACGTTTATGCATATAAATACAGATGCACAGCGTGACAATCTCGATATGCAATAGTGAGATTTCAACTGATGAGGAAAAGCTCACTCGAGGGAAGAACACAAGGAAACATATGTTGTTATCTTTCGTGATCAGAAAGAGAATAACAAAATATTATCAGAAAATCCAAACAAATAGTTCAAATGGAATAGTACTTACCGCATAACAATGGATACATGGAAGCTAGAAAAGCGGTTTTTTTAACTGACAAGTCATTTCCGATGAATAGAAAAAAGAAAAAAAAAAGTGACAAGAATACTCACTTTTCTTTCCGATTTACAATAAAAAAATCTCGCAATCATTTATTTAATAAGAATCCAAGGTTATTGGACATTTTTCTTTTGTTTCAAAATTCAAGGAAATGTTCTCAATGAAGACAAAGTTGTTTCTATCATACTCTGACATGTTGATTATTGATGTTCGAAACGACCTTTGGCGTTCAAATTACGATGCCATCCGGCATATGTTTACTACTAATTATAAAGCTCGGAAATGATTAATCTTAAGTCTTTTTTTTATTGTTCACACATACCTGGTTTGATTTTAAAATATCGATTTCTAGTAGAAGAGAACTTTATATTGAAGAAATAAATAGAAAAAGAAAAGGAGGAAGAACTGTAAAAAAAAAAAAAGATAGTCAATAATGCTTCATTACTTGTGTTGTATGTCGAGTTACATCATATTCATACTACAAATATAGTGGATTATTTCCATAGTAAACGCGTGCGCTCTATAGTAGTAATCATACAAGATTTCAACATACAATTCAATCTCCCAAGAGTGCTGATCGATTGAACAAACGAACGAACGAACGACGACGATGATGATGATGATGGAGAGATGATTGAATGAAGAGCCCAAAAAAAGGAAAATAAGAACGAGAGAGAACAAAAAAAAAATATAAGAAAAAGAAAAGATTTGATATAAGCGCACGAACAAAGAATCTGATGTGTATGCAGCTGTCGTAGCGTGACTTTATCGGACTAAAGAAGTCGATTGAGAATAGTTTATTAGAACACAACTGACTATTAACTATATCGTATTGTTCAGTTTGTAGGGAGTTTTTCTTCTTTAGATTTTATGATTATCTTATACCCTTACATCATACAGCTGTGACATAGTCAACGATCAAAGCCGATCACTTCCTCTTTTTCTTTTTTTTTTCTGCTAATTTACCTATATACTGTATCAAAGTATCTCAGTATGGTGCTAGAAAAGCAATTGTGCCATCCAATTAATTTTCTCTTGATCAATGCAAGGACGTGCATCAGCTCGTCAATTCAAAAGATATCTATATACATCCGCTCTCTCTCTCTCTCTCTTTTTCTCTCTACTGTGTAAATCGATGCTATAGACGAATTTGATCATCGATACTTATACCATCATAAGATCAAACATTATTGTTCCGACTAATGTTCAATATAGGAACGAAGTTTATTTTTAGATATAGACAATGACCTTTTTGTTAGGATGTTCTTCTTGCGTGAGGTACATAACATACTTTTTTCTATATTGACAATGTGTGAATTAAGAGTAGAAGATGTCTCAAGTGTATAGACGTGTACATGAATCTAAGTCAATGAATATTAAATTCAATCAAAAGCTTTCGAGTTTTTCTTTTGATTTATTATTAGAAATATTTAATATTAGATTAATATTTGAAAGCACAGAAAGAAAAACCATTTTATTTTGTAAATTGATCTCAATAGACTAGAAACAAAGATAAATATCATCAAACTCACCATGTTCATATATACATATTATTTCAACATTGAAATGCGTAATATCAGCGGCAAGCTTTTTAATCTTCGTTCCGGCTAATATCTCTTCTTTTTTCTCGTTTGTCGACACACTGTCTACTATTGATATGTGATGGACAGGCGAAAATTATTGAATAGACATACTCTCAAATGTATATTCTGAATAAGAAATAAAAGAAGGAAATACATAGATATATAGACTCATCTTTCAATGCTGATTAATTTTGACAAAGACAAGACGGCCGACTGACTAACATTGAACGCATGCAGATTCTTTGCTTAAGTATATGATGTTCATTCATAAACTCTTACTTTCTAAAATGATCGATGGACACCTTGCTAGTGCTACTTTAAGGACGCGTCGCCGTGCGAAACCGTTCAAGTGCTGTTGATGCTTCTGTTAATCAATTTATTGTACCTGCTGACGACACTAGGAGACATCCAACCAAATCGACAGGCACAAATATATATATATATGTGTGAACTAAATTCATACACATGCTGTTCGCTTACAAGATGTTGTGTCTCGCTCAATTGACCCAAATAGAAAGAAAAAAGAAGCGAGAATTGTAATGTTGAAACAATAAAAAACAAAAAAAAAGAAAGAAATGCAATGCCACTCTATTGTATTCGGACATTTATAGGCAATTAATTTCTTAGACCGTCATATCTTAGCAAAAATTTAACCGAATAAATACTACAAAAGAAAAAACTTATTCAATAGAAACTCAAAGTAAAATGGACGGAACTATTTCATAAACGTATTCGTATTTTTCATTAATGTACTACTACGTAGTTGTAGTGTCAATTAATTGAAATATGTCAAGTCTTTTTTTTTTTGTTTGCTCTTGTTTAAACTTTATTGAATAACGTCAATGAAATAGATCGATTTACATTATCGTGACGTAAGTCAATCTTCTAATGTTCAGTAGGTATATATATATATATATATGTATGCGAACACTTTTTCTCTTTTTTTTTCTTTCCTTTCAATATAAACAACAATAATAATAGTTAAAATAATAACAGCACAAGTCTACGATTAAATTTTGAAATAAATTCATTATAAAATATGTCGAGTATCCGCTAAAGAATAGTGAAAAATAGAATTAAAAAAATTCTTTAATTCGCATAGATTTGTCACACATTAATATAGTATGAAAATGACCTTGTATAGATGTTTAACGGATGACCATTAAAGTTCACACATACAATTTTATTTTATATTGATGAGTCTTTTTCGTCTCATTCGTTTTCATTTTCTTTTTTCGATAGCATGTGGATTTAATTGAAATACGAAAGTTCACAGTTTATCGACAAGATTTTCTAATTGAAAAAAGATTTCAAATTTTTACCACGTATACACATTTATATTTCCTATTGGATTTTTCTTCATATCTTCAAATAAAGCAGATACAGTTAACAGATGGTACACCACAATCACCATACAAGGCTAGAGTTTCAAATAAGGACAAGTTCCTGTATGTGATGTGCGTGCTAGCCATCTGTATTACGTAATTTTTATGTTGTCGGGACATGAAGGCGACAACAATCAATGAAATTAGCTAAATGTATGTGCGTGTTAGTTGACAAGAATCCTAAGTGAAAAGATTAGAGAGACTATGAAGTAAGAGAGGTTGAAAAATGAATGAATGAATAAAAAAAGATTAGGAATAACTATCAGCATGTATACTATTCTAAAGTTCATCTCGATATATCAAGTGATTACGAGATCATGTTTAAGTGAATTTATAAGAGAGACTATGAAACCTCATGAAAAAAGAAGAAATCTTTCAAGCGCAAAAACTTCATATATGATGATTAAGAAATAATTATTATTTCATATATATTGATAGTGCTGCTCATATACATGTATGTTTGTATATTAATGTTGTATATCGGATATTCAATAAAAAGCACGCGTCATACGACTGGCTAACCAATATGAACAATCGTGGGTGGGATATGTATGCATGTTCAGCGTAATCACCCGCATGATATAATCAAATACATAGTTGATGCTGCCACTACTAAATATGAGAGAGAGAGAGAGAGAAACTCTCAAGATGATTAGGCTTGGATGCACGGCAAGCGACCGGATGGAAATATGCTTGAGTAGCGATGACGCGATTACAGTTAAGAGACGGCACGAGAACATACGTTCGTTTACAAGCAAAACAGCATCGTTTTTTTTTTTGTTCACTAGTTTTTTTTTCTATTAAGCTTTGATATAAACGAACTTTTTAGTAGTGTCATTGATGCTTGTCTATTTGTGTGTCCTGAGTATATTGTCAATATTATAAAATATCTCAACAAGACTATATAGAAGGTGATGTTAGAAGAATCAAGTGAAATAAGATTGTAATTTTATGAGGTCTAAAATCTTATGCATATCTATGTGTTCACCTTTGACCATTGACTGACCATTATCAAATCGTGATAAAAAAAATGTAATCTTCTCTATTTCACATGATTTATACGTATTTTAAAAGGTACAACGTGTGAACAGAATGATTTGTAGTCTGCGAACAATACAAACCAATATGAATAATAGTTTCTTTTGTTTTCTATTACTATTAAAAAACAATTCACATAAAAGTGTTTTTATGTGAAAGATTTTTGTTGAAAAACTCACCTAATTGCTTCACACTTGATTGTGCCATTCATATTAGAAATACTAGATTGTATATATGTAGATGATGCGGTATAGTAATAGAAGTGGCAAAGAATTGCGCGTTCGCTTTTTTTTCTCTTATTCATCCTTCTCGCTCTCGCTCTCTGCTCTTTTTTTTTCCTTCTTTTCATTGCCTCCTCTTCCGTTCTTTTTCCTACTCTTCTCTTCTTTTTTTGTCTTGTTGGATCATGATCATACAATAGTTACACATTGAACAACAACACAAAGTCATCTTCGATACTGTCTATTTAGAAAAGAAAAAGTGACAAATGACAATGCAATCACTATTAAATTAGAATCGGTCTCGTGATTTATATTCTTATTTTGGGCATTGGACAGTCATTGACTAATAATTATGAAAGATGAAACTAGTCACATGGGAATCAATAGATTCTCTCTAATGGGAATCAACGAATGATTAATAAATAAGCAGAAAAATAAACGTGCTACTATTTTTACTCAGACTACTATAATAATAGATCGTCTATGTCAACTTATAGTAATGATGTTTCATGTAGTTTATATTGAATAGAACTAAAAAGCAAATACTAAAGTGTCATGTGAATTTTCACAGGAAAACATCATAAACTGCTCGGACGTGATTCCTTTGCCAACATTAATAAAAACAGGAAAAGAATCAAGTAGAAGATTTAGTGTCACCATGCGTAGAAATCTCCATGATAATCTGACTAGAAATCTTTCTACTGATCTGGATTAGATTTACGAGGTTGATGGTGCCATCATTGCTTAGTTTTATGTCTACAAGAAAAGATCATCTGTCTCATCAGTAAATGATGAAAATCATTATTCCAATGGCGACAGTTTTGGTCAATCTGTGATGACAGTCGTGATGTATGTCTACACATTATCTCTTCTCGCGGACATAACATGTAATCATCATTTACAACAAAAAAAGAAAAAAGAAAAAGAAGAGAAGTAGACAGAAGGAGAGCAATCCATTAGTTTGACGCATGGTCACAGCAAGCTTTTAATGGTCAACAAGCGCGAGTGCACTGATTAGGCGATTGTTTACTTGAGAGACAAAGCAAAAAGATGAATGAAGAAAGTGTGCATGGAACATTCGATAAGATAAAGTTCATGAACTATGACTAGGAAATATTACAGATTCTCATTTGTTGTAAATCAAATATTTTATAATAATAAAAGAAAAGAAAACCGTATATAATTTAAACTTGACCTCAAACAAGAATGATCTTAATTCTTACAAGCTAAAAGAAAAAAAAAAAGAAAACTGTTTTATCGAGCATAAACAAACAATACGAATGTCGTCATCAGTGCTGAACATTCATACACATCATTGATGTGCTTAATAATTGAGCGAACAGACATAGACAGACTGCTGGTGCCGTTATTCGTTCGTTTTCTTTGTCGCGCCGGCGGGAAGGCGGTACCTCTTCTCGTGAACAGTTAGTAAATGATTGTCTACAGCTGTTTAACTACTATGACCACATGAGAAAGCCATTTTGAGGCGGGCGACGAACGGCATCAACTAATTACCTACTCGTTATGCTTATAAAATGTTAAAGACAAAATCGGCGAGACAAAACACATACAAGAAATATTCTTCTTAATATTGATCTGTATGATATACATGCATACACATCATCATTCCTATTTGTTTATATATCCTATATAAATTTTCTTTTTTTGTTTTTTCCCTCATGGGTCCTTCAAGTGCAAGAAATACAAGAAATCATCTTTCTTCCATCCTCATCATGATTGTCATCCGATAGATCAAGGTGATTTTGCATCTTCTGATTTCTACAGTATTTGACCAGCTCTTTTATACCCATGTGTAAGTGGCTTACTTTGTTGTTAGATACACAACACAAGCATTTATATATCGATATCGTCCTCTTCATTCTCACACGCGTGGACGAATACTTATTATTACTACCACCGTTATAATACACATACATATATATATATATATGTATGTAGATAGATGTATGCAGCAAACCTGCAGTCATATCCATATAGTACACGGTGCAAACAAAGTTAATTAACCACCAAACCGGACGGAGCAAGAAAAGGATGGGACACAATACATGCGTGTATATATGACGCAAGACGTTCAGAAAGCAAAGCTCTGCCTTTAGCACAATTTGTTAACGCTGCACACGACACACAACCTTGAAAGAGAAAGAAGCTGTGCATTTGAGCATTCATCCAATGCATAAAAGAGCATGTTGAACAATAGAGCACATCTACACACATACTGTTAACTTCTGCTAGTTCAATTTCGAGTGGGAATATTGTTTAATTAGACAAACGGTCATGAAAAGAAAGTCTGCGTGTTCAATTACTTTGAAGAAAAGAAATGGTTGTCTAATATATATTTATATTTATATATATATATATACATCTACACATGTATAAACTTCATCTGTAATATAGAACACTTCATAAGACCAACTGATCGTGATCTCTTGAGATGTATAACGACGCTCGATAATGTGCATAGTACCATTATCATTAGATCAGACGCGTCGTCATCGTCGTCTATAGAATGTGTTGTTGCTTGTGTTGTGACTATCTCATATGTATACATTGCGCATCCTTTTCTTCTCCTTCTCCAAATTATTCTTATTTCTTTACTAAGTCTTATGCAACTGTGTTTAGATCCGATAGTAAAGTAGTAAAATATAGAAAGTGACAGAAATATTGTCACTTACCTTATAAATGACAGTGACCCAGGAACAGTCTTACTAATTCTTACTTTGTTGAAGTATCAATGAAAAATCCATTACTGTTCGTTGATAGATAGAACAAAGATGAAAAGAGTAAAAAAAAAGGCCAATTTGATTTATAATGAAACGATTCGTTACCGTTCAATCGTATAAATGATACATGTTACGTTCGTTTGTATAATAAGAAATGAGAAATGTACAGAATATGAAGGACAATGATGACAATAATGACAGAAGTGATGCAGATTGTTAATCGTTGTACACGTACCAAACCCAAATTTCGATCATTGGTTACCTGAAGGTCATAAAGTCATTTAGCATCAGGTAACCTAGTTGAGTAATGAATTAGAGTAAATTGATTGACTATCATATTTATCTGGACAGATCAATCAAAAAAGATAAAATATAAATATACTTTGTCCTTCGGTCACATGTGAATAGATTGTAGATTGTTTTTGGAATTTGATAATATTTTTCGAATGATATGGTAAATATAACAAAAGTACTAAACAAATAATTTTCTACAATGATTATTATCGAGATTTTTCAAAACAAAAACTTACTCAACAAAAATTTTCACATATAAAAGTGGTAGCTATCGTATTTGACAAGAAAGATGACAAATTATTCTAATATCATCATCTTGAAAGAAGAAAAGAAGACGGTCGTCATACACATATGTTTCATGTATAAACATTATCATAGAAATGCTCCCTGATCATCTCTGTGTGACGTATGTGTACATAGAAGCTTTCATATGATATGATTGATTATTTTCTCTCTCTATTCTATATTACAATGAACGTATAAACTAGTCTCGGTGTAATGTATTTATTTGCATTGTCTTCTTAAATTATTATTAATTATAAACTTTATGATTATTTAATTTTTTAATTACCTCAAAGGTTATTTATATTACTGGGTCATACATCTAGAAGCGCATAAATATTCTACTGATTGATTCCACGATTTACTCGTTTCTATTCTATATCTAATATTACTTTGATACGTACTTGTTGGTTTTTCATGCTTTGAATAACATCATCTTTCTAACTAGTCTCATCGATGAATATTCATTTGCGCAATCCCAAATGTGTATGTATATATGTGGTTAATCTGTCGTGTTTGTATAAAAATAACGAGCCAAAAAGAAGAAAAAAAAAGAAGAGATCGTAATAACCTTATCGATCATCAATGAATTTATGCATTGGCTACAGTTGTTGATCCAGACATATAACACGAAAGAAAGACTTGTGTGTGTATGTGCGTATGTGAGTATGAATGTGCGTGTACAACTATCTTCGAATGATGACATCTAAATTTTAATCGAAATTGTAATTTGACTTTGTCGGCATGCATAAAATAAGAGCGGGTACAATTGATCGGAAGAAAATGGGACAGTGTAAAATCGATCAAAATTACTTCACATATGCACACCTTAAAAGAATGATTATGAATGACCATGTATCATTTTGTCGTTGTTACTTCTCTCACACGTAATCGAAATCAGTCCATATCGACGAACACGCACACGAGCTCCCAACGATTGTATCATACGGATACATATAACTATGTGTATATACGTGTGTATTCATCTACGAATATACAAGCAGGCATAAGAGTCCGATGAATAGTTGATTCAACTAACAGATTGTCTACACTCTTTACACATAATTCAAAGATAATTATCCGTAATCTATCTATTACTTATAGTACATTAATTTGCAATCATATAATATAAAATAGGCATAGAAAAAAAAAATCGGCAAAATAATTTTTTCCCCTATAATCCAGAATAGAATTATGATGCAATCGATTGATCACAAAAAAATGTTATATTCTCAAATGTTTATATGGTTATCTTTGATCCACAACCAATGACAAGTACAGAGGTTGTTGATACCATATTATTAAGGACAGCCAGTATTGCATATCATTATTACATATCTAATGATACATATGTATAAATTAAATACTATACTATGTTGATGAGTGTGACGAATGGCTTAGGGCGTAACCATAATCAAGACAAGCAATAATCTAAGATAACGAACAAATTTAAACATGGATCTTTTTTTTATTGTAGTTAATAGTGAATGTTAAAATATCGGGCAAGTTGAGTTAATGTTAACCTTGATTTTCATCAATTTGTTCACCTGCATATTTGACTGAAGTTTGATATCATACGTTTGATATCAAATAACCATTTTCATATAAAAGTAAATTACTTTTTTAATGATTGACCACTTAGAACAAATTATGATTTTTTTCTCTAATGAAACTAATGATCAGATAGAATCATAATGAAATGTGTTTATATGAATGAATATTTAAATACATAAAGTTACGAAAGCAATTATATAAATGTCTTTAAATTCTTCCATTGATTATTTTTGTAAATTCGTGCGTTTTTAATAATTTGCTATTTGCTAGGATTTTTCTTTATAATATATTATCCTATTTTTTAATCATAGAAATAATTAAGGAATCAAAATTCGAAAATATCTTCTTTTTGTTTTATGATTCATTTTTCATCGAAAACTTCAATACAAGAAAAAAAAAGATTTTTAAATATCGAAGAAAAAGAGATCCACTTACGTTGTGTAAAAATAATCAATGAAAAATGTTTTTAGGAAAAAAAAACATAAATCATACTAATTGAAAAAGCATATTTGGTCACACTTGGTGTGAGCGATTTCAGAAAAAGACAATGACACGCATCAAACACAAGTAGAAATGGTGAATCTATTATGTTTTTATCGATCAGTTAGAAAACATACAAAACAAAATATTCAATGTCAAACATAAATTGGTACTGCGACATTTTATTACGATTCTAACTAAATTCGATTATGTGACATTAGTTGTAGTGATTTTTATCGTTCTAGTCTACGTCAGATTGCTGCCATCCTAAATAGCATAGAAAAAAGATAAAAAAATTATCTTATAGATGAAGAGTCTTTCAACATGATTTATTGGTAGATGCTCAAAAACGTACTTGACTATGGACGACAAAGAACAAAGCAATTATTGTAAGGCAGGAGAGAAGAGAAATTTTTGCATAGTCAAATAAACAGTCGATGACTAAAATGAACGTATAAGGTCATGTTTAACGATTATATATGTTAGCGTCCAAACTTAATTATAAATGGTTTTGATATATATGTACTGCTTTAATGGAAAGTCGTCCGTAATTACTTGAATCTTTATTTAATTCGTCCGTTGATGATTGTATTAATTAAAATGCTATTGCTCTCTTTCAGTTCATCAATAAGTATCTCAATACGATATTGATCTATATACTAATGGGAGTGTTAAAATAAGTTTTGTCCATCAAGCGGGCATTAGACGTACCCAATCTCAGATCCAAGATTCGCCTAGGACAATCCAAAATCGATTATCATTCCTTGTCCGAAGCTGACAATCATAGCTGCTTTCTCCATTTCACAACAGATGGTAATCGATGTAAATAAAGAAAAAAATCATATATACAGTATATATATATATACATGATTTTCTGGCGAAATACGATACATCATTACAATAGAACTTGTAGTTTTCAACTTCATTCTTACTCTAATTTATCTAGTTTGTAACTTATCATGAATTTTAAATTTAAATTGATGATTTCTGAAAATTACAAAAAGTGATGTAGTCGGATAAAAAGACTTTATTTCATAAAGATTTGTATATCAATTCCGTGACTTTCTGACCATAATCTACAGGCAAGACATCATCTTCAACCAGAACACTCCGCACGATGATAAGAATTTGGAAGCAGGAATACGATTTTCGTGTCTACTGATGAGCTCCGCCTTAGTTATGATAGTTTTCAGCCGAAACAGCGAAGGTAGTGGATGTGTGGGAAACGAAGAGATATCCATACTCACGTCTCCGCCAAAAAAGACTCCCGAAATGAATTCGAGCGAGAAAAAAATCAATCAGTTAAACAGAGAAAGGTTGAGTGAAGACGAAGATCTCAGTCGTTGAAATTTGGTCGAAAGAACACGATCACCTGTCGGAGAAACTGGAGAAAAAAGACGAGAATCGTTCAAAATTGAGTAAATGCTGTGGCGCCGTATAGCATGTTGATATGTCTGTCATGGTTTGTGTGCCAGGCTGGAATGATTCTCTTTCTGACTCTGTGTATTTCAACATTTGCTAACAGTTGAGTTTCACAAAACGATATATTTCTTTTCGTATTTGTTTCGTTCCGTAAAACTACTGATATATACCCGATGTTGGCTTGCTTGTTTTTTCAGCATCAATATTAACATTTTATTTTGTGCTATTATCTTTTTCAGAAGGGTGACAAGATAAGAGGAAACATGTAACTTGTTCGTTTTCTCTTGTCACTGGAAGCATTGCAACTACAGTTGATTCAGAGAGTAAAATAAAGAAATGTCTTCCAAAAGTAATCTCTACATTAGAGTTCGACGGTATCAAAAATCTTTGCTGTGCAGATGATAGCTGGATAACTATTGCGGATACTGCTCATTTGACCGGAAGCCATTTGAAAATTTTAACAAATGCTTCATGTGCCATCGAATGTCTATTGAAACGTTATTCTCGTGTGTGCACATGTCTTCGACTGGATGCCGAACAATATCTTCTTGACATTTTCAAATACATAACGAATATCTGTCAAGTGATTTATTTTTCTCATTTGTTCAAACAGTGAATGATTCTTGGTAAGAAATCGTCGAATAGCGATACAATCAAAATCCATATTCGAATAATGGAACAATAGTTATTTCCACTCTTTCATTTTATGTTTTTATTTGATTCACAAAACTCCGATGGTCATACTTTTCATTTGATTCTTTTCGAGAAACACGGTGTCTCAGATGATCATAGTGGATTTATTCTTATCAATGACTTCTTGACATTGGCCACAGATCCGAATTTATTTGCTATATCAGAACCACTCAATCAAAAAATATTTCCATTAATTGGTCAAGTGAGTTCACGTCCAGATAGTCTGTTCTACCCTTTGATATCATTCTTTGTAAAAAAAATTCTCAAATATGAACTACGACAACACGTTCAATCAGGAATTCCTGTCAGATCAATTCCTTCACTCGACTGCAAACAATCAAAGTTTCATATTCAACGGTACAAAATTAAATTTTTATTTACATCAAGCTCCTTCGATCTCTACTCGAATTTACACCAACAGTGCCACTTTCACGAAGTAACATTAAACGGTCCACTCTTCCCTTGTCTTCTCTTCGCCATTCATCACTGTTTTCCACTTGACGACAATACTCGATTGAAATCATTTGGGATCAATGTTACTTTTGATATGTGCTCACGTCTATGATGTTGATCACCGCCCACATCTTCATCAGCGGGTTTCTTTGCCTGTGGAAGGAAAATCAAGCTGAATCGATCACTTTTGATTATATCGACTCGATTTTGGTCATTAGTAGATCAATGCATGGCAATAACTCGAAATTAATTGAAACGAGTTGGTATTTCTTTGAGAATGAATATTTTTGCTGATATCTTTCGAGATGAAACTGAATTCGACCAATGTACTTCACATCTTCCAGAAGGATGCCGATCGCAATTTGCTTTTTCGAATATTGGCGAATACCCATTTTCGTGTGAGTATAATCATGGTGAAGTACGATTACGAAGTTTACATGTGATCAATAACGGCAGCTTATATCGGTTTTCGCTAGTACTATTTGCCACTTGTGTTGGTGATAGTCAGCTAGACTTTTCATTGGTACATGAAATGGAAAGTGACAAAAAAAGCAAAACAATTGCTTGACTATTATCTACTTCTAATTGAAGTATGCATCGATAAGGAACGTTACAAAAAAAACTGAAAAGCCTCTCGATCAATTGTTGAAAGCGGTTGAATCGTACTAATCATTGCATATTGCTGTAGCTTTGCTTTGAATGAAAAGGATTTGATGACAGCGGTGCACTATATCAATTTACTGACTTATATTTCTTTGATGGTATTGTTTACGAATCCCAAAAGGGTGTGGGTGTTGGTGTATCCTTTCTTCATCCACACCTACGTTCGTTCGAAATATTGGACAGAACTGCAAATTGCGAGAAAAACTTTGGCATGGTTGTTGTAATGTCTATGTCACAAGGAGCTCATTTTATGCTGAAAGTTAGTGAATTTGGTCTTCTATGCTCTGTTTCACATGTAGAGTTACAATAATGTTTTCATAATCTCAAAACCTTAGCGTGCATTGAACCACTTTAAAAAGAAAAGGACGCTATCTGTGTATTTTCTTAATATAATTGTTATTTTTTTGAAAAAGTCCTAATAAAACAGATTCTAAAAATTTGAAATAGTGTTTATTATGGTCAACCCGACGATCTCTATCAAACTAGACATAAATGAATTATTTTGAAAACCTTATTTAATTTTTTGAGTTTCCAGGATTTTACATGTCTAGAGCAGGCATATATCTATCTAGAGATCTGCAAAATCACTGTTTTTTCGGTCCTGGTCCCATTAAAATTTTTGTATAGCTTCTGGTCTCATTTTTTAAAGAAATTTTTGTTTGGAAAATTACACCGAAGCTTTTAGATTTTTGCTTGTATTCCTAAACAGTAATAAACTTGTTTTTTGAAATGCACAAAAAGTACAATGGCAATACTAAAGAGTTCATACTAGGCATAGGAAAACAACTGCGAAAAAATGTATAATCAAAAGAATGGTCAAATTGCTATTGAATCAAATTTATGTATATTGTACCAACTTGCTTATCTAAAAATCCATACAAATCATTGAAAAACTTCTATTAGAATCGTAAATAAAATGGCCAATTTGCAAATTCTTAGTCCCAACAAAATAATAAACATAAAAATGTATAGTTCAGCTCTGCATAAAAAAATATGCTGGGACCAACTTGAAAAGCTACAAGTCTCGAACCTGGTTTCAATCCCATCAGAACCGCTTTGCAGATTCCTACGTCGAACTCACTGTTCAATACACACTGAAAATAACATTCATACTCATCTACTCTTACCCACGCTCTTTTCTTCCACATTTCTTTTCTTAGAATTTTTTACTTTGTTACTTTAATTTTCTGTTTTCATATGGTTGTAATTATTTGTTCGTTATAATTTTCTCTTTGGTCTGTATATTCTTCATCATACACTATTATCTTTTTTACTTTGTCTTAGTTTCACATTACGGTTCATATCTCTTTTCAATGAGATCTCGACATATATACTCATATTCTGTCCTTTCTAGATTCTTTTGCATAAGGTTCTTCTTCAGTAATAAGACTATGTTAGACAGTATGACAAGAAAAATAATAACGAATAAACGCAATAATTTGTTTATATTTAAAGATTTTATTATCTTTTGGATTGTTTTCAAATCATTTTTATTGTTTTATAATTTTAATCAATTTAAATGAAAAACAAATCAAGATTTTTGTAACCGTTCATACTGTCTAATTTCATTTTCATCAAGTGATGGCGTAAAATTAGGAAGTGCATCATAAAAATCACTTTTAATTAACTCAACTGTTTGATCATATTCGTCTTCTTTTTCTTGATTATTTGTAATAAGTCGTCGAATTGCACGAAGATAAGCATCACTTGCTAAAGCATAAAAATCGGCACCAGTCATGTTAAGTGGACATGAACGTACAAAAGCATCTGCATCAAATTGTTCATCAATAATTTTAAATCTAAAAAAGAAAGTTTTATATAATTTGTATTTTATTTTTGTCTTTTACTTTTGTGTTAATGCTTGAAACATTTGTCGTCGATCCTCATGCTCATTACTTATACCAATATAAATAAGTTTATCAAATCGACCTGGTCGTAAAAGAGAATCATCTAAGAGATCTGGTCGATTCGTTGCACCAATAATAAATATATGATGTTCTTCTTGTTGTTGATCAATTTCTGTTAATAATTGTGATACAAGTCGATCACTAACACCTGATGAATCTGATGATGATCGACCACGACGTGGTGCAAGAGAATCAAGTTCATCAAAAAATAAAATACATGGTGATGCAAGACGTGCTCGTTCAAATAAATCGCGAACATTTTGTTCACTTTGACCAACATACATATTCAATAATTCAGGTCCACGAACTGATAAAAAATTTAAAGAAAATTCTGTTGCCACTGCTTTTGCTAATAATGTTTTTCCTAGAAATAAAATATTCGTTTTTTTTTCTTCAAAAACATATTCTCATACCAGAACCAGGTGGGCCATAAAGAAGTATTCCAGTTCTAATAAAAAATGAAAATACTTTCATATATGTTACGGTCAAAATTTGAATTCATTCGGACTAGAGATGTGCGAAAGCAAGCTTCTTTAGTCCCAGTCTAGGGAAAACTATTCCAGAATTTATTTATATCACGTATAAAAAAGTTCTTCCACACTCGCTTGCTAATTTACTTAGTCGACGACTAGCACTTTTTCGGATCGTCTCTCTTCACATTAATATTTTGATTGATATGACTCATTAAATGATTTGCTGAAAACCATAGAAAATTTAACTATAACCTTTAGTTTCAATTGTGTCAACTTTTTTCTCATGACTCTAATCTTCATTCCGTAAATCTATAGTCCAGTCGAGATAAAATTAAAATTGGCCTATAAGTAAACCGATTAAATTGATGACAATGAATCTGAACAAAAAGAAGTTTTTGCTTTCATTTCACAAATGATCACTTCTATCGAACATGTTTCAGTTTATATTATTTTAATTTATTGTTTCTTGTATTTATATGATCTAACCAGGGAACATTCTCAGGTGTTGGAGCGATTTTGAGTCGAAACTTTGCGCCTCTTGTAGGCCTTGATGAATTATGTCTACCGTAAAAAAAGTTCGTGCCCCTAGCTTTTTCCT
This sequence comes from Rotaria sp. Silwood2, assembly GCA_905329745.1. Taxonomy (NCBI): domain Eukaryota; kingdom Metazoa; phylum Rotifera; class Eurotatoria; order Philodinida; family Philodinidae; genus Rotaria; species Rotaria sp. Silwood2. The sequence continues at coordinate 332,805 of CAJNSZ010000023.1, forward strand.
AGTGAGATATCGAGGTTTTAGTGAATTTTTCCTATAAGACCCCACATTTGCAGCAAGACCGTATTTTTGAATTTTGATCTAAAACTTTGCCCATATGAACATCTCAGCTAGACTAGTTTGCATAAAAAATTTCAGAGCTTTTGAACAAAGTCTCTCCGAGATATGAAGCTTTCAAAAAATGCATGCTTTATACGCTATCTATGGAAAACGGCTTATACGTTGAAAGCTTCATATCTCGGAGAGACTTTGTCCAAAAGCTCTGAAATTTTTTATGCAAACGAGTCTAGCTGAGACGTTTATATGGGCAAAGTTTCAGATCAAAATTCAAAAATGTGGCCTTGCTGCAAATGTGGGGTCTTATCGGAAAAATTCACTGAAACCTCGATATCTCACTAGGAACAAGCTAGGGACACGAACTTTTTTTACGGTAGACATAATTCATCAAGGCCTACAAGAGGCGCAAAGTTCCGACTCAAAATCGCTCTAACACCTGAGAATGTTCCCTTGTAAGTTCAGAATGATACTAAGTCAAACAAGATACGCTTGCTTTTTTACATGAGCATTGTTTTGGAGAATATTTCTTTTTACGGTCACTTATGCGTTCAATTGTCAATGTACGAATAGAAAATTTGCATATAACTCTTATATCCTGTTTTATAATTTTTCACAGTGACGAACTAATTTATAGAAATGTTTAATATAATCGATACGTTGTGATTAAATTCTAATTACATTCGAAAAAAATTAAAATTTTAATATTGTTCATAATATATATTTATTGAAATAAAATTTTTTACCTTGCTAAATCACCAAATAAATCAGGATGAATTAATGGCAATTGAATTGTATTTAAAATTTCTTTTTTAGCCATAGCTAATCCACCAATATCACTCCAATGTACATTAGGTATCATTGCTTTACGTTGACTAGTTAATTTTGATGAATGACTCTTTTTTAATGCTATTTCAAAATCTGCATTGGTTAACATAACTAACATATCAGATGATCTATTCATTGAAAAAAAAATATCTATAAATATGAAAAGATAATAAATTAACTATTAAATTTTACTCAAGTGATCGCCAATATGCAGCTTCAATTGTTAATCGAATCAATTGATCAATTTCAACTATTGGCCAACCTAAATAATATGTTATTTCTAAAATAAATTTTATTGTTTAAAATTTTAATCTGACCTTTCGTTTGAGCTAAAATAAGATCATAATTAAAATCATCTGCCACTAAAATATTCAAAAGTCGATTACGAAGCCATTCTTTACGTATTTCCATAGGAATGGTCTTTAAATTATGCTAAATATTAATACTATAAATTAATACCAAAAATCCTTACTGGTATAGATAATGTATAACTAAATAGACTCAAAACTTGTTCACTAAGTAAATGAAGACGTGAAACACCTGCTAAAATAATCAAAGGGCTATTATTAATTAATGTTGATTTAATAGTTTGAATGAATTTTCGAAGACCATTCGTTACAATAGCATCATCATTTTCAACATCAGTTAATTTACATAAGAAATTCACCTAAAATCATCATCGATGTTTTTTTTTTCAAAATAAATTTTCATTTAAATAATATTACATGATTGAAAAATAGTACACATGGTGTACATTTTGCTGCAAGTTGTATTGATTGTTCAATACGTTTGATTGTTGCTGCTGCAGAATCACCAGCAAATAATTGACTTGATACCTAAACTATTCATACAATAGATAATATGGTTTTAATAATGATTCATATTCACTGTATGACAATGGTATCCACATTGATGACAAGCATAATCAACAAGTGGATTAAAATCATCAATTCCATGTAAAAGAATTGTTGGTATTGATGTTTGTTTTGACCATTGAATATTAAACGTTGTTAACATTTGACATAAACGTTGACTAATAAACACAATTGTTTCATTTGATTGAGAACAACTACAAAAAAAAAAACGATATAAAATTTTTATGGTTGCTTATATTAAAATTACATATGATTATTTTCTTACGTTGAAGTTAATTTTTCTTGACGAACATTTTTTGTATCAACAATAATTCGACAATTATCACATGAAACAAGAATATCATCTTTTGTTAACGATGAAATAAGAAAATGTACTTCTAATTCTAAAATAAAAACAAAATAAATAAAATCATTATCTAAATTTTCACGTACCTGGTTGTAATAATGGTCGAATGGTAATCTGTTCATTTAATTTAACTTGTCGTGGTTCACTAAAGTAATCTTGCAAATCTTCATCAACGTTAATTGTATCTGAATAATGAGGTGAGCGAATAAGTGACAAACGTAATTCCATGCTTGTATCTAAAATACAAACAATTTATTAATACAGTTATAACAATGGAACAATCTAGCAAATATTCAAAATAAGGAAAATTCACCTTGTGCTCGTCTTTTTTGTAGAAACAACGAGTGGGTCATAAAGAATGATATGCTTTTCTTCTTTTTTTGAAGAACGGAAACACTATTCAAATCTATTGTTCTAAGTTCATTTGATAGACAGTTTTTTGCTCTACAAAACTATCGACTTTATTTTTGTAAATAAGTTTTATCTTGTTGATAAAGAATTAACAAGATGGACAGGTACTAAACTATCCAACTGCGATCTCATATTATTTTCTTCGAAGATCTATCTTCTTGTATAAGTTTGTACGCATCAAGTTTGATGCAACATGTAAAAGATTCAGCTTCAATAGGTAGACAAATGTTTACTCTATGCTTCTAAGATCTTTGCAAGATTCCTAATATAATATCGTTCAAGTATAAAAAGCTTGAAACTAACTCTTAACAATATTTCGTTTTGAATGTACTTTCGAAAGTCATGTTTTCAAAATTCAACTATGGTCTATGAACAGTTTCTTATTATATCATCGGACGTAGAATTTAAACATGAAACAAAATGATGACACATTTTAACTGAACAAGGAAAATCTTTAGATTGATCCAAGTCAAAAAACAAACAATGACATATCTATTTCAGATAAGAGTCTTTTGTGTTGTTTTTTTAATTTTTTGCTTACAAACTTATTCTTTTAAATGTTTTTACCAAAAATTTCAAAATTCAAATTCCGCGGAAATTGTTATTTAGACTGTTTTACTTAATTATTCTGTTTTCTGACAGATGCAGCTAGATGGTTGACAATTTTTTCGCCGATAGGAAAAACTCATCCGGAAGCTCAAGTCGACAGCTGTCTAGAGCATTAAGCTTTCCCCCGATTGAACTTAGAATAGAGTCTATAAACTGTGCTTATTATCTTCAAAAACAAACAAGAAATCAAAATGTTCTGTTCTTCATCGATCACGCGTTAGATGTTCATCATAGCTGAAAATCTGCTTTTACAGCACCGCGGTAGTGGCAGCTCTAACATGGACATTTCTGTGAGATGTATTCCTGACTTAGTCGTAGTTGCATGATTTCTTATCAAAGAAATTAAAAAAAAGGTATAATTTTGTTGACTTTCTACTTAAGATTGGAACGATGTTCTCACTAGATATAAATAATATCTCTTTCTAATATTTGAACTACTTCCTTATTGCATTTCTGGAGGATTCACTAAAAAGGTAATGAAAAAAATGTGTCCGAAAATACATAGATAAAGCAACCGTTGTGTGATGAGCAAGAGTAACTACATTGTATTTCGTATTTTAATTCCACAGGGGTTGCATTAACAGTTTATTAAAAATACTTCAAATGAAGTTTTACATTCTGATTGAATATTCTGTTATATTTTATTGATTTTCATTATAACTTTACAAGTAATATGTCTACGTATTTACTATTCATGTGAAAAATAAATATGTGAGTAAAATTTTAGTACATATTTAACCAAATATTAAAAAAAGAACTTCTTTTCATATCTGAACAGGCAGTTACTATTTGAATCTGTCGTCAAGTATAATGTTTTTCTTTTTCTTAATAAAAAATCTTATTGGTAGATTTCGAAAAATTGAATATTGTATTATTCTTACAAGAGAAGACATCACTTAATATCATGTCATTTCAAATATCGATACGAATATTCGAATTTCATATAGATCCATTCAATTATAGAGATCACTCTCTATCTGTATATAAATTAATTTTTGTTGAGATTTAGAAGTTATAAAAACACCCTATATAAACATTCGTTGAGTGCTCGATATCTTAAAAGAACAATACATTCGCGTACACTGAAATTTGTAGGATACTCTAATGATTTTAAGACCTGCTTATGAACAACATTTCTGATGAAAATCTCTTAAATAAGTCTTCCATAAATAACTTGTTCGGAAGTCGAAAATTTACTAAAACGATCAGAATTCTGGCTGAATAATAGATAGATTCGAACTCTTTTAGGTCTTTGATAGTTTCACTGAGTCTTAATCGTAAGCAAAATCTAGGATTGAACAGTGTGCGACAGTTAGATATGCTTCCTCGTAAGTTTATGAATGGAGTATCATATTCAATTGTTAATTATTTTGAAAAGTAATAACATATTTACATGAAGATTATTGGTATTTAAAATAGTTTTCTAACAAAAGAGTAATTGGAAGTTTCCAAAATTTATTGAATAAGTCGAACTAATACAATTCTAAAATAAAAATGAACAAATCTGATATTAATAATGATCAATATCAATATTGAATCACTTTTCATAACAAAACTAAATCTAATCATAAAATGACAAAAGAAAATTTCTTTTTTTTTTTGTCTATTTCATTTCATTGAATCGTAATAAAAATTATTTGTATCTAAAATCTAATCCATTCTTCATCATTAATTTTCTCTTAAATGTTTATCTTTCGAATAAAATATTCAAGTTTTGTTTTTCTCTTGATTTATTTATTTCTCTTTTAATATAATAACAAACAGAAAAAAAATGGGTCAAGAGCAAATAAATTTGAAGATAAAAGAGGAAAAAAAAGTAGTTTTGATCACTTCCAAAGTTTTTTTAATGAAACATTCTTTTCCGAATCTTTTTGCATAACCTAAAAGAAAAAAACGAATATTTATTTAAGAAAATATATTTCAAAAAGTAAAAATATTTACTTTTGCAACAGCTAATTCGAAATCTTCTTGTGTTACATGTACACGTCGTTCTCGAAGTGCATACATGCCTGCTTCAGTACAAACACCCTAAATGATTAAATAGATAAATTTTTTTTTTCTAATACATATGCTTTGGTATTTATATTTACTTTAACTTCAGCACCTGATGCACCTGGCATCATTTCAGCAATTTTTCTTAAATTAATTCCACGTGTTAAATTCATTTTACGTGAATGAATTTTAAGAATATCTAAACGTGCTTCTTCACTTGGTGCTGGAAATTCAATTTTACGATCAATACGTCCTGGACGAAGAAGAGCGGGATCAAGAATGTCTATACGATTAGTTGCCATGATTACTCTAAATAAATAAAAATTTGTTAACACAATCCCTGTAAAATTAAAATATGAAACACAATACAGCTACTGTGTTAATCACAGGGGAATTGTTATAGTTTATCTATTTTGGGACACATTTCTTGACCATTCTTTTACTTAATCATCCAGAAATACAATAAGAAAGTATTTTTGATCCACGGATGAGATATATGTAGATTTTCTCTATCTATTATCGTATGTATTATGAAGTTTCAGTCACTTTCCCAAGTTGGTTGTCTACTTGGGACACTCTCGCATATACTATTGGATAATTCAATACTACTTTTAAATTATGTTTGACAAAAATAAGTAATATCGATAAAAAAAAACATAAACTATTAAATTATTACTTAATATTTTGTTTTGGTTCAAAACCATCAAGTTGATTAAGTAATTCAAGCATAGTTCGTTGTACTTCACTATCACCACCGGAACTACCTTCAACACGTGTTGAACCAATTGAATCGATTTCATCCATAAAAATAATTGATGGAGCATGTTCACTAAATTTTTTTTTTGAAATATTAATTAATAAAAATTTTTAAAAATTTCTATTTTTACCGAGCCATAACGAAAAGTTCTCGAACCATACGTGAACCTTCGCCAATAAATTTTTGCACAAGTTCAGAACCCGATACACGAATAAACGTACATTCCGTATGATGTGCTACAGCTCGGGCTAAAAGTGTTTTACCTGTACCTGGTGGACCATAAAGTAAGACACCCTAAAAAAAAAAGAAAATATTTATCTCAATAAAATTAAATAATTAAAAAGATAAAAACAAACCTTTGGTTGACTAATACCCAATGCATCAAATAATTCGGGATGTTTAACAGGTAATTCAATAACTTCTTTTATTTCTTTAATTTGTTTATCAAGACCGCCAACCATTTCATATGTTGAATCAGGAACTTTTTCTACCATCATTAAACTAACAAGTGGATCAACCTAAAAATAAAAATAATTAATTAAAAATGAAATACAAAATTTTTCTTTCAATTTTTACTTTATTGGGTAAAATTTTATGTAATGTATAACTATCATTTTTAAGTGCAACACGACAACTTGGTGTTACTTTAGCCATATCAATGTTTTTGTCAAGATCAACAACGAATTTACCTTCGGGATGTACCTAAAAAGAACAATCAATCAAATTTTAGTTTTAAGATAATAAAACATTATTAAGATTTTATATTTAAAATGATTTACTGATTAAATATCTAAGTTAACAATTTCAAATTTGATTTCATAAAAGAAATAATCAATTTTTTTTTTATTAATGAGAAAATCTTATCGTTTTCAGATTTGAAAGCATTTAAATCATTATCAATATTAGTCTTATATTTTTATTAAATAATTGATTACCTTGACAAGTACTTTTTTCTTGTCCATAGCTTTAACAACTTCACCAACTAACGAACCTTGTTCTTGTAATAATTGTAATTCTTCTCGTAACATTCGAACTAAAAAAGAAAAGTAATGATAACATTGGAAAAATTTACATCTGAACACAATACGACTAATTTGTAAAACACTATCTCAAAGGAACTTTGAAATATAAAGCACAGTTTTTTTTTTGAACTTTCCTCCCTCACAGATGTGATGATGGCAGTGTTATATTCAGCGTGCAGATTGACGGAACGACGTCCCTTTGAACATCGAACTAGTTTTAAAGCACTTCTCAAGAAGAGAAAATCTAGGTTAAACACTTCATGATAGATATTTTCGTAAATGTTCATCCCAGATCGTAACAAATAGAACCCGTCGGATCCAAAATTTGTGTATTGAAGCAGTACTTCTTATTTCAACGAAATTTTTCAGTCTAAATATGCAACCTATTTCGAAGATGCAAGATATTTTTTTTTCCTTATCGATTATTTGTATTCAGCAACATTTCTCGTGCAACCTTGACAATGATCTTATAATAATCAAGTCATAATTGACAGTTAATTTAAGAATAGAATCCGCTGAATCGATTCAAGGACTTGATCAAGTTTTAGAGTGGAACGACAGACTCTAGTGATAGACACACTCCTGTAATTGAATTCTCAGTCATCATATAAGCGATTCTCCATCATTTTTTACATTTTTATCTCAAACAAATTTTGCGAACACCTTTTTTGGTTTCTCTTGTCTTCTATCAAACTTGACCTAATAGTTACTTGAATTAACATTACAACAAAATTTCTACTAGAATTATATTAATATTGCTACATTGGTAAAATTCAACTTATTCTATCAAACAGAGTAGAAAAAAAGATAAACAACAATATGTGAATAAGTTTATTATGTTTGAATTAAAGTTCTTAGTTTCATACATTTCTTTAACTCATGCATGAAGTAAACTCGAACCTGAACGTTTTATTAACCTACCTTTAGCATTTAATTCGTTTCGTTTTGCTTGTAGACGTCGTAGATTTTGACTTTTTTCTGCGACATTGAACTTCAAAAAAAAAAAAAAATTCTTTTCAATTGTCTATTTTTTTTTAATTCTTACTTGAAGTTCTTCAATTTTTTGAATGTAATATTGTTTAATACCTTCATGTGTATCACTTGATGTTGTTGTAACATTACTTGCCGTTGTAACAGGTGTAGGTGTTGCTCGCATAGTTTCAACCATTGTTTCACCAGCTTCCATATAAGTTAAATAAATTTTTCTTTCTTTCTCTCTATATCTAAAAAACAGTTGAAAAAAGTTCATTACATATTTGTTGAAAATTCATTTTATCAAATGTATCTTTATCAATCGGTTGAAAAATAACTAATTTTTTTGTTATAGTAAATAAATCTCGTGTTTGTTGATCATAATTTTCAAAATTTGTTAACATATTCATATGATAATGATTTTTCATATGTTCAATGAATTGATTTCGTTGACGTGGATTTTTTAAATAAATTATTATAATTTGTTGATAAAAATTAACATAAATAACATATGGTTGATGTTTTCGTATATGATTTTCATCATCATAACGTAATAACATATAACCAATATCATATATTGGTAAATCAACATTTGAATGAATAAAATTTTTCTTTAAATCTTTATTTATTTGATTTAATAAATATTTTCTTAGAAGTTTTTTATCAGGCATTATTTTATACCAACGTTTTAAATAATTAAAACGTTGATTAAATGGAAATAATAAAGATTTTTCATCAAGATATATTTCACGTAATATTCGACATTCATTATATAATTCATCTAATGTTATTTGATTTTGATTTTCTTCAAGATAATGAAATTTTTTTTCAAAATCATTTTTAAATAAATTACGAACATGTTTTGCATATGAACCAGTTAAACAATAAATACGTTTATTACTTTGACCTTTAGAATCAATACGAACAATAAGAAAATCTTCTATTTCATTTGTTGATGATACATGTGTACCACAACATAATTCACGTGAATATGTTGAACCAATATTAACACAACGAACATCAGAAGGATAAAGTTCATTTGATAAACGATATATATTTAGATCAGAACGAATTGAATTATAATTATGTGAACTTATAGATATTGGAAGATTAAGACGAACAATTTCATTGACCTGAAAATCAACAATAAGCAGAAAAAACTGTTAGTGAAATCCTTGCCGAGTTTCAATGTTAAACACGATGTAGCTCTGCTGTTGTTAATCATAGGGAGATTGTTTTTTCTACGTATTTTGGAACACATTTATTCATTCGTCTTTTATTTAATTCTCCAGAAATGCATTAAGGAGTGTAATAGGCAATATATTGTAACGAGCCACTATTGATATACGGTCCGTAATCGCATATTAAGAACGTTTGTCATAGTTTATGAAGACCGTCTGTTGAAGAGGGTATAGATTTCTGTCCTATATACTTCAACATTCCGTTTAGTTCGTGTTTCATAAGACAATCTTAGCAGTATGAAAAGAATCATTCTTCTGTCATGTTTATATGAGACACGAGATTAATTGTTTAAGAAGAATAGACTTTATATTTTTGTTATGATCGTTTATAAGTTCTACATATTATTTTCATAGAAATTTCACTGAAAGACTTTTTTAAGAGCAGACTATTGGGCGATGATATGTCTTTGAATTTACTTTAATACTTTCAGCATTGTCATGTATTAATATCGGTTTTAAAATATAATGCATGCTACTGTTTTTCTACAATGTTCACATCAGTGCAGATTCAGCGGAGGAGCGACAAAAATTTTAATTTTTTCTCTTTTCATCTTCAATGTGATTTTGTCATCTAAAATAGTGTCCTAATCAGTTTGTATCTATAATTCAATAAGGAATGAATTTCAACAAAAAAAAAAAAAACTTTCTCTTAGTTAACCTACGTAAGAAAAGTCTTTGTACAACAAGTCGGATCAATTTTCGTTCACTGAGAAGTCATCGGAAAATCCGGATTTATACTCGTTCAAATTTGTTTTGGTAGCTTATGACTAGTTAGTTGTGAGCAACAACTTGAATAAATAAAAAATATTGCTTGCATTTAACCAAATAAGTTTTTTCCGGTTATTCATGACTTCTCTGGATGAGAGTTTTGACTTTTTTGTGTTCTAGAGAATTTAATTTTTTACAAAATTGTAAATTATAATAAGTTAAAACTCAAAACACCCAATATTTTTCCAAAAAATTGTGTTTTTTCAAATTTTGGTATTCAATCGTTTGTAGATATATATGTAAAAAGATACCCAAATTGGATATTTTTGAACAGCGAACACCACTCAATAAATCAGTAGACAAAAGTCTTTATGATAGTTCGTGAAAGTCTCTAGAGATATCTTATTTTTGCCTTCGTCAATGATTGATTCTCGTCGACAATTTATCAGTCGATTAAAATCCAAGACAAAAAAGATACCCCACCTCTTGGGTACTATTGCGGATGTAGTGTTTCCAAAACTGTTTCGGCAGGCTCGATATGTTTCCAACAGTTGACAAGATTCAGAAGAAGTGGTCACCATCTTCTGAATAATCAGCAAACTATAACTTCGAACATAAGGTTGGTCTGACTCGAATTTCTTCTCGTTCATTAGGCTTGCTTTACACATGATGAACATAACGCCTCTCTCCAAGAAAATATATCGCGAGGATGAATTGAAGCAGAAAATGAACGTTACAATACGGTATGTATACTAACGGGCGAATGATCCAAGGCTAATCCATAACTAGATAGTACTGACGTTCAAGCATAGTGGTTTTAACGTAGATGATAACGAAAATTGGCCCGACATATCATTAGGAGTGTAGTCAGGAATTTTCCAAAGTGAGTATCCGATTTGTTATGTGCAGTGCAAACAAACAGACAAATAATTTTTTGTTTCGCGAAAAGATTTTTTTTATCTAAACGGCTCTTCAGGTGTTTCTTAGCGAAGGGATATAGAACAAACACTACCCCAGCATATTATGTGAAAATTTTTTTTTAAATACAAGTTTAAAAAATAAAGAAACTTACACGTTTCTCAAGTTCTTCAAAAATGCTATTTGTCGTATTTGTATTAATTGATGAATATTCAAAAATAAAATAATCTTCATGTATTAATGATGCTTTTTGTATTAGACTCGAATCATTTAATAATTCTCGTAAAACTTTATTAACTAAATGTGTTGTTGTATGATTTCGACTTAAATTTAATCTTCGTTTCATATCAACATGACATAGAACATTTTTATCATTAATATTTCCATTTTCTAAAAAATAACCATAATGAATAATATATTCATGAAGACGAAAAACATTTCTAATAGAAAAAAAAAAAAACAATAATTTAAATTAAAACTATGAAATATATTTACTCAATTTGAAAAATAAGATTATTAGAAAATTCAATTATCCCATGATCAAATGATTGACCTCCACCAGTTGAATAAAAATTTGTTCGGTCAAGAAGAATATAATATTTAAAATTTTTATCAATTGATTGAACAATATTTAATTGATTATTATTATTATTATCATCTTTTTGTATAATTAATTTTACTTCAGAATTTATTGATTTATCTACTTGATATTTATATGGTTCATCAATTGTTTCTTTTAATGATGAATTTTGTTTAATTAAATCAAATATTTTATCAATGGGATGTTGAGATATATTTTCATTTGTTTTTATTGTTTTATTATAAATTGAAAATAATTTACTTTTACGTGTTTCTTCACGCATCAATTCATCAAAATTTAACCAATCAACTTTAATTAATGGAAATAAACGTGTATAATCTTCAATAATTTCTAATGGTACATTTATATTATTAATTTTACCAGCATATAAACGATAAATATCATTACCCGATATAAAATAATCTGATTCTTAAGAGAAAAAATAAACAATTTAATATCTTATTGATTTAAAATAACGAAAAAACAAAAAATACTTTGAATTTTATCTTGAATAAATTTTTCAAGTAATGGTTTAGCTAATTGATATTTTTTCATATAATTTAATTCACAATATTTAACAATTTCTATTGTACGATTTAATTTCTCATTTAAATCTGGATATGCTTGCGAAAGAATATTTGTTACAATAGGAATTAATTTTGATAAAATAGCAACATTTTCTTCATCAATATGTAAATATTCATATGCAATACGTGTTGCTCGTTCAATCATTTTTTTTAATAAACCACCAATACCTTTTTTTTCTGGTATAAGACCATCACCAATAGCTATTGTAAACATTCTTGCATGATCGGCTAATAAACGATATGCATATTGTTGAGTTTTATTTGCTTGAGAATAAACAGGGATTGAAAATGATGGATGACAGTATGAATGAATAGTATCGAAAAGTGGAGTAAATAAATCCGTATCATAATTTGATTCAAATGCATTGAGAACAGCAACAAGACGTTCAAGTCCCATACCAGTATCAACATGAAAATTAGTTAAAGGTATTAAAGCTAAAAATATAGATTATTGTTTATTTTTCTATTATGAAAAATGAAAACCAATGATAAAATACAAAACGATATGATTGAACTTATTTCTTGACATAATCTTAACAATGAAATCTTTTACTTTCGTTTTATGCATCACTAAAAGAAAAACTTAGAAGTGTATAGGCAAAGGCAAAACAAGAAAAATTTTGCAGTGTCAGCTATTTTTTGGTACTATTCGTATGCATCTAACAAGGGAACATTCACAACTGTTAAATCGATTTTTACTTGAAATCATAGCTATTCAATTGATCATGATAAGTAATAAAATAATCTGTTTTGGAATTGATTTTCTGATCTTCACTTGTCGCATGATGAATGTTTTACTGGATTTTCATCCTATGACTTTAAAACTGCTCAAAATCTCGACGACTGAATTTTAGATTGAAATTTTGTCCACAGATAAGTCTTTGAGTCATTAGAAACTTTTAAAAGTTTATACTAGAATAAACATATTTTTATCGAAACGTAAAAAATCAAACTAAAACAGACTGTTTTTTTTTTACTTATCATGCTCAATCGAAAAACAATAGTTTCAGGCATAAAAAATCTATTTGACAGTTAAGAACGTTTTCTCGTAATAAATATAGATAAATTAAGCATAATTGTACGTTCATAATACGTTGACTGTATTGATAAAAATTAAAAAGATTTATCCATTATATGACTGAATCTATCTTGAATTGATTACGAAGATTTCTTTCTTTTTTAAAATCAGATCTATTTCAAAAGCAGGTACAAGGTTCACGATGATTTTTGATTCCAGTACGACATATATATAGATTTGTAGAGAAAAATTTACTGATGTAGGTATTATGAAGTACTATTGCCGGCGAACGGTAAGAGCTTCGAAGCAGGAATTCAATAATCAAATCCAGTGGCCGGACTTTTCTAATTTCAGTCTACATTGATCTGAACCGGCCACTAGGTTTTTACTTCCAAACTCCTACTATACTTCATTCACTTGAATGCATACCGTTATAATTTCAATTGGAAATGCGATAAAGATGATGTCCTCTATTCAGATCGTAACCGTGCGCAATTGAACTTAATAATATATATATATCCTGTTATTAGACTAAAAGCTAGTAGTTACCTTTCTATAAATTTTCTATTATTTTTTTATTAATGAATTGATTAAAATCTTACATTTATCTTGTCGTCGTTCATATTGCATAAAAACAAGATTCCATAATTCAACAACACGTGGATTATCGCTATTAACTTGTAATGGATCTCCTTGACCTGTATGATCATAATGTATTTCCGTACATGGACCACATGGTCCTATTTCACCCATTTCCCAAAAATTTTCTTTCATTCCAAATGGTAAAATTCTTTCTGAATTAATTCCTAAATCGATCCAAATTTGTTTTGTTTCATAATCTGGTTGAATAAGATTATTTTCTCCATTAAAATATGTAAAATATAAACGATTTTTATCAATTTTATAAATTCTTGTTAATAAATCATAAGCCATTGTACATGCTTGACGTTTAAAATATGCATTATTAAATGACCAATTTCCAAGCATTTCAAAAAATGTATGATGATATGTATCATGTCCAACATCAGATAAATCATTATGTTTTCCACCAACACGTATACATTTTTGATAATTAACAACACATTGTTGTGAAATTTTATCTTGTTGTGAAAGAAATATATTTTTGAATTGATTCATTCCACTGTTTACAAAATATGTTCCGGAATCTTTTGGTGGAATGACTGATGATGATGGAACGACTACATGAGGATTTTGAGGATGTTTTGTAAAATAATCGATAAATGTTTGACGAACACGTGATGATGACCATTTTAATTGATGAGTTGTTGAATAATAACGAACAAATCGATATGATGAACTAATTAATACCCTATAAATAATTCATAGATTTAAAATCATGATATTTATCGTCTTGAAATTATTCTCATTTTTATTAAAAATTTACGCTTTCAAATCATACATATACTACATTTCAAAACACTAATAACTACAATTTTGTTACTTTGTAGAGATATGCAAGGTAGACTAAGGTAAAGGTAAGAACATTTTTCTCAATCAAAGTACAGAGTACGAAAAAAAAACTTACACTGTAATATTGGAGAAATTCATGCAATATAGTGTCAAATGACGGTAATTATTATGCTTTTCTTACTTGTGGTAATAGGACGGTACTCAATTTTGGTTACATCACCACTAACCATATATTGATATTACTTTGTTGGGATTCATGCAGAAGTTTTTCTTCTAATCAAACTTTCTATACTAATAAAATTTGAAAATACCAACGTCATTTTATAATAAAGATTTTTGTTTCCAAAATTCAATCTCTATCGAATATTAAGAAATTTATTATAGTAGTTCATTCTATCATAATATATGTTAAATAGAAAATAGCATTCAATATTCATTAATATTGATTAACTCTTAGGAATGTAAAACTTGAATATAGAAAAAAACGAGGGACTCTCTAATAATTAGAATTTATTGGACCATATGGCTAGCAAAGTTACATTCGAAAATATATGTTCCTACATTAAAACTGACAAAACAGAGATAGTTACGAAAAAAAAAATGGCTATCCTTTATGTTGCTAGCGCGTCGGTGTTGTTGGATTAGACAAGCTAATTTCATAATTATTGTGAAAAAAAAATGTAACTTACACTCACATTGAACGGATTCAAAATGATGTCGAAAAAAAAAGCAAACTATCTAAAATTAATAAATGATAAAAATCGATGTTTATTTATTTATTATATTACATGTTTTCTTCTATTAGTATTTCTACAAAAAATACATAACCCTCATCCACATAGTGTTTTTTCTACGCAATACAGTATGCATAAGAGTGAGGATGACATATATCGTGTAGAAATATCCTATTGCATATAAATCAAGTAATATTAACAAAATTCAACCATTCTCATCCTATTGATATTATTCATTGACTTCCAACGTTTCACTTATGGATATAAATACTATGAAATCTAGTATTCTTTTTACCATTTGACAAACCTTTAACAACACATTTTATAAAATTAATAGATGTCGCTAGTTCTCAATCTCTTACCTTTGATAAACATATTCAAAATAATATACTTTTTTTGTTACTCTTTAAAGCTTTCTTTCATTAAATCAATATCATCAAAATAGATAATCAAAATTTTTTTTCAGTTTTGTTTTTATCTCCAAAAAGAAAAAGACCACACAAACATAGAGTTGAGAGAAACGCACATAACAAAAAAAAAAAAGAAAAGAACGAAAAAAAACCAGACCAGCGAGAGAACTTGTTGAGAGATATAAACAATGGCTTAGGTTTTTTCTTGTCACATACATAGAACGACTATGAATGAACAAGTTGCAATTAATAAAGAAAAGAAAAACATTTTAGAATCTCTTGATTTTTGTTTTGTTTTATCTCTGTCTGTTCACAACACCAGGCGTACACAACAAAAAAAAAGAAGAAATCACGCAAGCAAAAAGGAAAGAAAAAAAAACAGAACAACATCAAACGCAATGACAAATTTAAAAAGTACAATGAGACTAAATGTTCCATGCTCAGCTCATCTGTGAGAAAGAGAGAGAGAGAGAGAGAGAGAGAGATACCGCATCGGCTCGTTTTTTCTAATGATATCCAACAGCTAATAAATCAAAAAAAAAATTCTGTCTAGAGTAGGAAGAATGAATATGTAAAAAAAAACAATCAAACAAATAAACGGAAAAATAATATGAGAGCAACGCACATAACCAGAATATTATGTTTTTTTTTTCGCTGATGATAGTATAGAAATACACACAGATACATATAGACATATAATCAAATAAACATCAACTCTATACAAGATAAACAAAATGAGAAAGAATATATAAACGACTAGGGTTTAACAATGGCAGTTTGTTGTTGTTGCTGTTGAGTACCTATTGGAGCGTTTGGAATATGAGGAAAACCACGGGTGAGTGTTGTTAATAAACTATAAAAAATAAGAAAAAGAAATTGAATATGAATTAAATTTGATTTTATTCTATTGTAAATTTTATTCATTTTAATATATTACTTTCTCGATATGCTTAACTGAATATTTTTTTGAAAACCATTGACAAACTCGATAATAGTCATTTGAAACTCTGGCCAACACCTAGAGCCCATCGGGTTCGAAATTATTTGACGAGAATCCAAACCATACACCTTATCTAGTGTAACAAGTAGAATTTTTCTACTGTGAAGATGTGAGATATTTATTATCAATTATTGATATACTGATACTAACACATTCTATGTTTTTCTCTAATAGTTTTGGTGATAATCTTATTACAATCTAATTAGAATTAGGTGTTACATCTCCAACATGACTTGTTGGATCGAATCGGAGTTCGAAACTAAGTCGATGGCTTCTATCAACTCCATCTTTAGCATGAGATCTGTTCCTCATTTTTTTTAAATCTTTTTCAAACAACAAATCTTATTTTAGAGCTGAACGACACAAATCAAATAAAATTCTTTGTTCTATCAGAAAGACAAACAGTATACTTCAAGATTCAAGTCTCTGCTGTGTCATTCTCGGTTCTATTGCTAATATTTTCTTATTAGCATCACTAGTAGTTTGATAGTTGGTGCGTGTTCCTTCGATATCGTTCTAAGATATTTTAAGAAAATCTTATGATTTCAACGCCAAAAAGAAAAACATGTAAATAACCAGCATAGTTAATAGTAAAACTGAATATAAGATCTATTATAGAAGACTAAGAGAACGAACTCTTTAAGACTATAGTTTTTTTTCTTAGTAGCATTGAAATATTAAATTTCTCATTAACATAAAAATAAAATATAATAAAAAATTAAACAAACCGTTTAACATCTGGTGAAATACTCATAAATTCTCGAGACCATAATTTCAAATTAGGATTTCGTACAAGTTCAAGAAATGTTATTAATAAACCCCATGGATGTGGACGATTAGCAACAAGTCGTTCAAGTAAAACTCTAGAAGAAGAAATAAATAAATAATTCAAATCTTCATGTCAAAAAAAAAAAAAAAGAAAACAACAATTCATTAACAACATACCGAACAATTTGTTCTTGTAATGCTTCTGAATTTGCTTCAGCAAATAAATATAAAAGTGTATAACTAAAATAATGTGTATGCGTATTTGGATATCTTAAATGATTTGCCATAGCATTTAAAAATATATAACGTCCTTCTGTATCTAAATCCACAGCTAAATTTTGAAATATATCCATATGTGCTGAATGTGTTATTGATGACATTAATGGTTGACCATTTGTTTTATTATTTAATGTTGATAATGCTTGTGTTGCAACATATAAAACAAGTGCATTTAACATTCTTATATTATAATGTGAACCAGGATCAGCACCTTGTTGTAAATATGAACGTAATTCAGATAAAAATGTAACTGGTGCACGTGTACGTAAATATGAATCAAGATTTTGTTTAAATTTTGGTGGTTGAATATTTTGAGAAAAATTATAAGCTATCACCGGTACAATTGATATATCATTAAGCATATCAACTTTAAAATTAACCAAAAATGGATCAGGACAACGCATATGTTTAGGAAATGCTGATAAAACAATATTACGTAATTGATGTGCTATTAATGGTAAGGCATCACAAAATTGATAATAATGTTCACATAAAAATTCTGGAAAATCATGTAATAATAACATAAATGTTTTTAATATACCTTTAAAATAAACTTGAAATGATTGTGCATGTTCACCCGAACGTATAAATGGTGTTACTAAACGTAATGCATCAACAAGTAATAATGCATACATATTATGAGTTTGACGAGTAAAACGACCAGCTGATAAAAGTAAACGTGACATAAATGTTCGATGTGCAACTATTTCAAGCCAAGCAAATGCAAAACCAGGTACACGTTGAGGACGTAAAAGATGTAAACAATTCGTAAATGCCAAATAAATATAATACATTACATATTCGTTTGTTGATGATGCATCAATACTTGGTGTTGTACTATTTAGAAATAAAACAAAAAAAAATAATTTATAATTTCAAACATTGGAAATAAAAATGTTTAGAATATGCAATTAGATGTTAATGAAATATGACTTTGGAAATTGTTATAAAATCTATTTAATTTATGACAGAGAGCGGCAAAGAAATATTTCTCTTAAAGTTTCAGATTAGTTTTCATGTTGAAGTTCGGAACTATTTTTTGTGGAAACATGAAGCTTGAACAAAAACACTGACACTAACATTTGACATTATTCTAATTATCAATATCAATATTTTATGATGAATAAATTCAAAATTTTCTAATTCATAAATAGATTCTACACTAAATTTATAAATGTCAAAAAAGAAAGATGAGATGCTTTATTAAAGTATTGGATTCTAATTTTAAAAATTTATAATAATCGATAAGAGTTCTTATAGATAAAATTGATTAATAAATAAAAACTTGATCGAAAATAGTAGTGAACAATGATTGATAGAATTTTATTCAGAAATCAATAGTTCATAGCGAATTCTAATGGATATGAAACAGTTCAGTTTTCATGTTCAGATTAAAATTGAACACTAGCATCAGTATTTTATCAAGTATGAAATGCCAAGGAGGCACAGCTCTTTCGAGAATCGGATTCACCTTCTCAGTATTCGTCCTTATTACATCTCGGGAATTACTTTTCTAATCGCTGGAAGTATCATTTTCTCGTTTGTCGATTTCAGGGCTTATCTTTTATATGTATTTGCTCTCTGTAAGTTGTAAATCACTTGGTCGGCAGAGAAAATCTAGATAAATTCATTCGCTACTCTATTCTATCATTATTTGATTAATTATAAATTAATTTTTCTATTGTAAAGTATCATAAAAACTTTTATTTAAGTCTAATTTGAAATATTTATATAATTCTTACTTTGACATAGTTGATGTAACAGCAGCTGTAGATTCTTGAAATAAATTAAGAATAATTCTTTGATAAGCCAATGGATGAAATTGATCACCTTGTTCTTCATGATCAGCAAAACAATGTGCAGCTAAAATTCCTAAAATACGATTAATTAAATGTATTCGTGCTCCATAATTATTAATATCCGATGTATGTGTTGTTAAAAGTGATAAAAAACGACAAAGTGAATCAATTCCTTGATGACAACGTGTATAATGTGCTTGTTGTGTTGTTGCTGTTGACGATGATGATGATGATATTGGTGGTGCTTGACGAATTATATCATAAACACTATTGACACATAATTGAATTGTCATACGAAGAAATTTAGCTATTGTATCATCGGAACGAAATAAACCTTGCATATTCATCTAAATTTAAATGAAAAATAAATATTTGTTTTTTTTTTGTAAATAATAAAGATGATTAAAAAGTTTTGACCAATGAACAGGATATATGCAGATTTGTAAAGGAAGACTTCTTATATTTTTGATAGTGTAGGTATTATTAAAGTCGATTTTGTATCGTTGAGATGTCAATAGATGACAATACCTACTAACATCACAATGATATTGAATCTAATTTAAGAATACCTACACTATCAAATAGAAGAAGTCCTTCTTAAGATAACTTCATATATAGTCTGTTTTTTGGTCAAAATCTTATAATCTTGTTTTGTTTTGTTTTTTTACTTGATTAAAAACTCCTTGAAATGATTGTTGTTGACTAATACGATTTGTTTGTGTCATTGTTAATGTAACCCAATCACTTAATATATGTTTAGCTTTATTAGCTATTGTTGTTGTTTCAATTTCATCATTTGATGTTAAATATTTATGACCATTACTTATAACTGATAATGATATAATAGCTAATTTATCAATTTTAACTGTTGATTGAGCATTTGTATTATTTGTATCATTTGTTGAATTTGATTCATTATTTGTTGTTAATGATGTATAATTTAAACGTATTATTTCAAGTAAATCACGTACAGCTTCAGCTGGTTGTTTACCAATTAATGATATACGATGAAGTGAATCAAGTATAGATGCAATATCACTATCAACACAACATGGTTGTTCAATAACACAATTTCGAAGAAAATTAACAGCAAAATGAAGTGCAGGATTATTTCCCGAATCAATTAATTGTGCAACATGTGTATCCATTTGACGTATATCAAGTAGACGATTACGTAAAAGTTGATTAACAGCATAAACATTAAATTTAAGTTCATTAGGACATTCTAACCATGCTTTAGTTAATTGTTTATTAATAAGTGACATATGTAAACGTATTTCAACAAGTAATTTTAATACACTCATATGAACATTTTTAAAGCGTTCTAAATTATCACCATCTTGTGTTTGAGATTGTAATGTATAATGTTCAAGTAAATTATAAATTATTATATTTAATACATTATTTAATGCAACTTGTGGTGCATTTGGTGATGTTTGATTATGTAAATTAGTTCGTAAAATATTAACATTTTCTAATAATCGTTGTAATGCACTGGCAAATGTCTGATTATGTTGAGTTGATATGATTTGATCGATTTCAGCTATTAAACGATCCCATACGGATGGACCTGTTTCATCCATCTATATGAAGAAAAATAAAACAATTTTGTTGATTATAGACAATGAGCTATTCAATTTGAAGATTACAGATAATAAAAATTATGATCTTGCGCAAGGAGTGTGATGCCCACCGGTTTTTGGAATTTCTGCATATAGTGATCCCATAACTTTCGAAAATTGTCCATGCAGGACCCTGTTTTCTAGGACTTAAACATTCTGTGACCCACTTATCTTCAATGCTGAGTTACGCCTATTGTCCCGTGAGAATGGAAGAATCATTGTTTTTTTTTTTTGTTCACTTTACTAGGTAACAAGTAACGGAAAAATTTGTGAATTTATTACGAAAAAAGTTGTTTTTGAGAGATGATAATTTAATATGAAGTTTGATCAAAAAAGTTTTCAGGGCTGAAGATGCTGAACTCTAATCGGTTTAGCGAAACTTTTAAGTTTGATTTCAATCATTAGTTTTTGAAAAGTAACATTTTTCGTGCTAAATTTTCAAATTTTCCGTTACTAATTACTTGGTAAAGTAATGGTAACTTATCAATCCTAGAGAAGACTACAACTGTTTAATACTGATCAAGTTCATGTTTTGCTAATAAGGAAGATATAATAAGACTTGAAAGAATTTGAAATGAATCGGACTGTTCTAAGCCTTCTTACCTACATTATGAGCATTGAATCAGTTCTTTTTGTTCTATAGTAAAGTAAGGAGAATAAAATTTTCAACTTGAAATTTTGTAGATTATCAGGTTTTATGATTTTTAGATTATCCTGAAATTTTTAGTCGAAATGAATGTTTTCTTAACGATATATTGAATATTCATGAACGATCATATTTCGTAGAAAAATAGGATATTGCGAGGATCATAAGAGCTGAGTATACAAAAAATTTCAAGTTGAAATTTTATACTAAATACCTTGTTATTGACTATAACTCTGATAGGACAGTCAAGAGAAACTTAAATTATTCCAAGTTTTCTCAAGTCTCATTAAATCTATCTTATCGGCAAAACTTCAATTCAATCGGTATTTAATAGTTAAGAATGTTTCATCGTAAGTTTATTACAACTATTCGAATCTTAGAACAATTCAAAGAAATATAAAATATTTTCTAGAAAATTAAAACAGTACTTTTTCTTCATCAGAAATTCTTAATTATTATTCCAACTTCAGCTATGAAAATCTTTTAACAAAATCTCAGTCATATGTCTCAAAATATTTTCTTAAACAAGAAATATAAGTCAAATTACCGTAACAAGGTCACGTTTTTCATTATCACTTGGTTTAAAACCTGGAATAAAATGAACGAAATCTTCATAAATAGCTAATTGATGTGATGATAATGGTCCATAGCGTAAACGTATAGGTTCTAATAATCTATCTGACTGAAATTCAGCTACGCTTGTTGCTGTTGGCAATTGTCGTCCTTCTAATCGACAACGTTGTCGAATTTCAATATCGCCAGCTAAACGTTGATCAATTAATTGTATAGCTCGATGTATTGTTATTCGTTGTAAAAGACAACAACATAATTCAATATTTGATGCTGCTATTTCTGTTGCTGCTTGATGAATCATTTCACGTGTTTGACTTGATAATTGATCATTTGTTGTTGTACCATTTGTTGTTGTTGTTGCTGCTGTTGTTGTTGTTGTATTCGTTGATGATGATGAATCATTATTATTATTATTATTATTATTATTATTATTATTATTTGTTGTTGTTGTTGAATTTGTTGTTGGTCCTTGTGAAACACCAAGAACTGTTTGTAAATGTGTTTTAATATAAGATTGTATTTGATCTTGTAATGCTGGACGTGCTGTTATAAGTACAAGACCACTACTTAAATAAGCAACCATATTACGTGCTGATGTACGTAATTGTTGTTCATCAGGATTTAAAAGAAAATCTTTTCGTACAATTGTTTCAGCTGCACTTGTTGCGACTTTAAGTGAACGTTGAACTGTTTGAAGACTTTCATTTATGGCTTGTTCAATAGGTGAATGTATATAGGTTTTAAGACGTGGATGATGTTGAAAAAGAAGTATATTTGGATTTATTTCAAGCATTGAACTTAATGATTGAAATATTGATGGTTTAAAATCAGATAATTTATATTTTGGTACAGGTGGAAGTGTTGATGACGATGATGATGATGATGTTACGGGTAATGTTTGCTGTTGTTGTTGTTGTTGTTGTTGAATTGGAATAGGTAATACGGATGATGTTGTTGTTGTTGCTGAAGATTGTTGATTTGTTGATAATTGATGATAATTAAGAATAGCTGGATCATTATAAAGAGATGATGATGTCGCTGTTGAATTTGTTGATTGTTGAGATTGATAAACATGAGGTGTTATACCGGATGATTGACGATTAGTATTTGATAATTGTTTTTCAATTTTATCGAAATATTCTTTATTTGATAATGTATGATGAATTGGAAGATCCTAAAAGATAAATAAAATTTTTATAAATGTATAAACGTTTATTTTTTCATTGAATTAAATCATTGAAAATTTCAAAAATATTTTATATAGTTCTGTAAATTTCGAATGAGTTGAAGATACGGTAAATCCTTTTCAAAGATTTTCACATCATGATCCAAGTCAAAGAATACTGATGCAAGGGCGCAGATTAAATGTCCCAATAATATCATCGAAAACAGAGACAGTTTTATTGATTTTCTTTAAATAAATGAGGAAAGTCTCCCAACTGATTGACTTTTTTTAAGTTCAGACAATATGTATTGTGTGATTCTTAGTGAGCAATAAATACCGTGAAAAAAGAGTTCAGGCCATTAGCTTATTGTTACCGAAATACTGCATTTTTTAACTGGTATTCTTTAGCAGAATGGCACAATGTCCTAAGCTTTTTTTTTTTGCGATTTTTGACTTTAAATAGAAATAAGCTCTAACGAGAATATTTCATTGGCTAAATTTCAGATCTTTTTGTTGTTCCTATTCTCTGATACAGCTATGATAAACGTGTCTTTCATATCGTTCGTGTCTACTCGAATATTTGATATGCTAATTTCAGGATAGAAGCAAATAAAGCGAGTTGAAACTTTCACTATAAACTATTCTCTGTACAAGCAGCCTGTGTGAAAATTCGAAAATAAGATTTCTTGATGTTTCTGAAAGGATCAGTATTGCTTTAAAAAATATCGTATTTTTATAAAATCTCCGTAATAGTAATCTAAGAGCTTCCAAGACAATGCACATAGGGGTCTGACTTAAAAATAATTCTCTTAACCGTATCCCAAATATTTCCTAAAACTTCATAACTAAGGTCTCTTCTATGTTACATTGAGACGTCTCAATAGTTTGTAGAAATGAAACGAGCTAAAAATTCGACAAATAGTCAGAGACCTTCTGTTTGCCAAAAAGAAATAGATAAAAATTGTCTTCTCACACTTGACAGACATAACTTTAAAAAAAAAATGCAGAACTATTTCACCTCAATCTCTTCAGAAACGAGACCTATAGTTATACTCGCATTATAAAAATTCGATATCTTAATTTCAATGAGCAAACCACGGAATCTACTCTTTTTTTCTGCAAATAGCATTCTTGATAAACACTTTGAAATGTTTTTTTTTTTAGTTGTCGTAAATTTTTTTCTATCAATTAAACTTACAGTCAATTGAATTTGTAATTGTCTACAAAGCACTTCAATTTCAAATTTTAAATTTAATTTAAAATCCGGTGTTGCATGCATTTCAGCAAGAACAGACATAATACCCATTAACCATGGATTTGGTTGTTGAAAAATCTATTTAAATTAATAAATTATTTTTATAAATTAATGTTTTTTTCTCATACTTTGCTTCGTGTACATGATTCTAAAATTTTTGCTACAAATGGTACAACATATAATAATTCTTGTGAACCCATATGATATGCCTCAATAACTAAAGATTTGATTTCTAAATCCTATAAAATACAAAAACAAAAAATAATTTTTTTTTTATAGATTTTTTCGTTTATCTACAAACCGTAGCAAGAATTGGCTTATTTTTTCCTATAGTAATTATTCCAAGCCAATGACCAAGATTTTTTAATAATGCACGATCAGGTATATTATTCATTTGTTTATCACTTAATAAAAGAATCTAAAATCAAAAAGCAAAAATTGAAAAAATTCTTCGTTTTTTGTTTTTGTTTTTACTTTAATATTTCGATGTGTTTCAGTTAATACGGTATCATAAAGCATAGTAACATTAATTGTATTTATAAAACCAGCATACAATGAATGAAAATTTGGTTCAATAGAAGCACGTTTCATAACCAAATATTGTGCAACCCATTTCCATAATTGGTCATCATTACCTAAAACGTCTTTTAATTCTTCGGCCTATTAATAAAAAAAAAAAAAAAACAACAACAAAATCTTATTAAATAAATCTAAAGCTTCTTTCGATAGAACCTTTTGAGATAAATTAGCAAATGATAAATTATTAAATGTAAATGCAACTTTATCATTTATTTGTTCGGGCGGTGGTTTTACTCGTACAAGAAGATAACTTGGATCACTCATCAATGTTCGAATATTTGCATTTTGTGTTAATGATGGCTATATGAAAATTTCAAAAAAATAAGTCAAAAAATTTGTTTTCTAGAATAACGTACTCCTTTTTGTGCTGGATTTTCTCTTCCAACACCACCATTTCCAGTTACATATTGTTGTGGATTAGATATCGGTGGACCACTATTCATACGTGGGAACATATTTGATGTATTCATTGTTGAATGTGATATTTGTGGTTGTGGACTAACTGTTGTTGAAGCTGTTAAATTTGATGTTGGGGTTAATGTACGTAATGAATCAAATTGTTGTTGAATATTTGTCTTTGTACCATATTCAAGATATTCACGAATATTTAATGGAATTTCAGAGTAAGTTAATAAACTTCGTAAACCTTGTAGAAATGTTGGTTGTTCACGAATTCTAAATAATATTATTCATATATAAAACAAAATCAATTATTTAATGAGTTTAGAATTATAACATATATATATATACATATTGACTAGAAATATGCAGGTTAACCCTATCCTGTAGAATAGGATAACGAATAGAAGATTTTTTCAGTCTGGGTACATGATACGAAAAAAAAGTTTATTTTGCGACCTCTAACGTAATACTATTTTTCTATTTCTTACTTTTAGAATATTCCAATCCGAATAAGATTGAAGAAGAGTAAAGAAAAAACTTCGTGGGGTACAGATTTTTAGAGTAGGGTAAGTGTCAGGAAAATTTTTCTCAATCAGAGTATAAGGGTACCGGAAAAGTATTATTTTTATAAAGCGACTTAAAGACTAGTTGTTTACATTTTAATGTAATATTAAATGATAAGAAATATGTAAATTTAATCCAACATTTCGAATTGAGAAAATCGATAAATATATACAAAAAAATTAGGTAAACAATCTTGTTGAATTCGGGTTTTTGTTCTGTCTATTATCATTTTTTTTTTCGTTTAAATATAAGATAGAAGGGTATCCCAAGTATCAGGAGGGTTACTTCCTTTTGCTTTTTTTTTTCTGTTCGATGATTCATAAAATTTGCTTTTCTTTTCTCGATTTTTATGGGTTACCTCCTTCCCTCTTCTCAAATTGGACTACTTCGAAGAACACTCTTGATAAGATTATAAATAATTTTATTACTAAAATTGACTGTTTACCGAAAGTTATACTCAATTAGAATAATTATATAACAAAAATTTTCCAAGAATATATTATTTGATTTGAATAAAACAAACCTTGCTTTACATCTGTCAAGTGCTGTAACAGCAAAATTCCATAGATTTGTTCCTGTAGGCTTTTTTAAACCTTCTAAAATAGCACGATATGCAGCTATTAATGCTTGTTGTTGAAATAATCCACGTTCAAAAAGACCACCAAATAATTGTGCTGTTAAATGTAATTCACGTTCAGGATATTGAATATAAAATTTATACTCTTCAAATAAATTTCTTATACCATTATGAAAAACATCCTTAGAGAAGAAAAAAAGAACGAGAAAAACATTATTTTATAATAAAAAATAAAAAGTCAAAATAATTTTTTTATTTTTTACTTTTTCTCGTTGAATTTGAGAATCTTTACAACGTGTCATTATATCAAGAAATTCATCAACTGATATCGGTGGTGGATTATTTGTTTTTGAATATAAACGTTTAAAATAAACATCAACATCAGCTATTTCACCCATTGATGTTGTTGCTACTGCTGTTGTTGTTGTTGTTGATGATGATGATGATGAACCAATTGCTAATGGATCATTACCATTGGAATCTTTTGTTAAAAAAAAACAAATAAAAAAATAAAAATAAAAATAAAGAAAATAATAAATTATTTTCTCTCACTGAGAAGATGTTCACTTGGATCCATCATCATTATTCTAGTAAATAGAATCGAACTATGTTGAACTTTTCACTTTCTTTTCTCTTTTTCTCTCGCTCGCTGTTTCACTATCCCATAGACAAATAAATTCATAGACCCTGGATAGATCTGATCATATAACGTTATTTTTGCTATAATCGTCGCATGGTTTGTTAAGATATTGTTTTGTCAAAAATACGAGTTATTATGGTGGACGTGTCGACAAATCTCTATTTTTCTCGCTCTATTTTTTTTCTTCTTTTTTTCTTTTCTTCTCTCTCTCTCTCGTTCTATCGTGTTCTTCTGTTCTATTGCTGCTATTACTATTATTTCCACTCATACATGCATACACACACAAACCCAAATGCCTTTTCTCCGTCTCGGCCGCCGTTTTTGTTTTTGTGTTCGATGACGTACGCATTCGTTCTTCTCGTTCTGTCGATGTATATATTCATTATGGCATCCTCTACTATGGACGATTTTGACGTGGCCGCGGCAGCACACGCTTTTATTTTTGCATACAAAAGCGACAGTTGAAAATAAAACCTTTTTTTTTTTTTCTTACTTAGTAATGAACGAAGTTGAGCTGTTAATGAAAGTCCATTTGATGGAGTTGTAGGCGATGGTGTAAATGATGTTGGATGATGATATAATTGTTGAGAATTTAATGATAATGATATAGAAGCAGGTCTTTGTAATGTTTGTTCATTAAGATTTGTATTTGGAAATATATTTCCTGTTGTTGATGTTAATGTATTAAGAATTTTAGCTGTTGATAACATTGTTTGAATTTCTTGAATAAGATCACCATTTGTTATTGATGATAATGCTAATTGTAGAACAGTTAATAGAACATTAATTGTTTCAGCATTTGTTATTGCTTTAAAATTTATATCATCTTTTGATAATGGTGGTGGAAGAAGTAATTGTGGAGCTTTTTTTCGTAAATATTGTATTGTTGTTTGAACAAATAATTCCTTAGATTAGAAAAAAAAAAAAAAAATTTTTAAATCTTTATATTAAATTTTTTTTTGTATATTACTTGATGTTCACGTAATTTATCTGATAACCATTTATCTAATTTTAAATAACCACGTCTTGATGCTAAACAAGCAAGATCAAGTATAAATGTCATGGGTTGTGCTCCAAGTAATGTTGGTAAAGTTTTTAAATCTTGAACAACTTCAAGTACACGACTAAGACGTTGTTGTTGTTCATTATCATTTGCTCGATTATACCAATCAGCTAATGATGTTAAAAGTGTTGTACGTAATGCTGTTGTATGATGCTTTTAGAAATGTTGAAAAAAAAGAAATTCATAAAATTATTTCTTTTCTTTTGATTTTTCTTACTTGTGAATTCCACATATAATTAAGCAATGAATTTGCATTAGGACTATTGGCTAGAAAAGTTGGGATGATTAATTGTAATAGTTCTTGTTTTAATGTTGTCCATACAGTCTTAAATTACGAAAAAGAAAAAAACGTTTTTTAGAAGAATTTCAACTGGAATCCTGTTTTTGTATTTATGGATGAAAATTCAACAGGTTTTTCGCGTGGAGGCAGATTCGTCCTAGATTTCCTATAAATTTTGTACTTTAGTCCAAGCCTGTATTTTTCGCTGATTATTCTATCTTATCTATATTTTACGAAAACGTGCTGAAACTTTGAAATATCGCATGGGTATTAGTCCACTGTTATAATGAAATACTAGTAGTAAAATGATTGAATCTATGAATACTACTTGGATCATTAAAATACATTAACAATTGCAAAATACTCGTTCTTTATCAATTGAAATGATATGATTGTCATGTATAAATAGATATGTATATAATAATAAATAGTTGAATAATACATAATATAACTTTTTTTATTAAAAGAATGTACGATTTTCGAATACTAAACGATCATAACTAAAAGATGAAAAGTATCGATAAAATATCTTATTGTTTTCTCTAAGATCATGTTTAAAATTTAGAGGATTTAATGTGATTTGTGTTTTTTTGTTGTTGATTCTGATACAAAAAATTGGTGAATAAATGGGTTAAAGAAAGATTCATACTTCTAATTTTCACGTATATTATGCTGATTCGTGAATCTTCATATTGATATTCAGCTTTCGAAAAGCTGTTTATCAACAGTTGAACATTTACAAATACAAAATCAGATCCAAAACAAAAATGAAGGGAGATGCAATAAAACCAATTTCATGGTCAATGGATCTTAGCCAGTGATGTCGCATAATTTTACTTCTAAAAACGTGTATTATAAGAAGACAAAAGCGCGTTTTTTATCTTCTACAGATCAAATATAACTATGAAATCGCAATAGAACGTTGTATATTTTTTGTTTGTTTCATCAGAGTTTATGAACAGTTTTCTCTTGATATACTGACGAGTCATTCGAGGTATTTTTATTATTTGCCTGAACAACAATGTTTCGAACAACCACTCATATTAATACGAGCAAGGACAATCATCCTATTTGAGCGTCTGTCAGTTCTACATTATTGTGAGTATTACTGTAGAGGAACAGTATTAAGCGACAAAAGCTATTTAAATTGAGAATTTCATTAACATCAATACATAAAAAGTTCTATATTTTTGAAACAGTGAATCCTGTACGCAATCTTATGTTTTCAAAAACTAGTAATCGAATACCAGTGAATAACAGGTCTGTATGAATTTCGTCGAAATTCAACAATTTATATTTCAATGACTGAAGTTATCAGCAATACTCTAACATACGGAGGACTAACCAAAAGTTCTAAGAAGAAAAAATAAAATTATGAAATCAAAAACGATATTTTTAGTTTTATTTTATTCGATTTTCAAAAAGGTTTCCATTATTATTCATACAAATTTCGATTTTTTCCAGCAGTTTGTGAACAGTGTTCCTGGAAAGATTTGAGTGAGTGTGAATGTAGCCNTATGCATACAGGCACATTATGATGACAGTCAGAACGGATCATCTACGAATGTCCGTTCTTTGAAATCCAGTGCTTAGAAGCACTTTTCGGCTGCTTAAAATGTGCGCTTTTCAGCACTTGCAACGCTTACGATTTCAGCGCTTAAAAGTGCTTAGATACCCAATTGTAAGCGCTTAAAAGCACTTAAAGACCTAATTGTAAGCACTTTCCAGCGGCTTAAAATATGCGCTTTTCAGCACTTTTCAGCGAAAAATTTAAGGTACTTTAAGCGAGCTTTTCTGCTTAAATTTTCACATGGGAAGAAACTAGATCGAAAACGGAGGCAGCAACCGGTGCGGAAATACTGCTGTCGCTATTTCCCGGAAATTCATGGGATCCAACCGTTTCCCGATGTACATCTTTGACCTGGGTCTAGACAATTTTCTAATTATGTACCTATCTATCTAACTAACGCCTACACTACGGATGTACCGATCTAGCTAGGTACTTAATTACCTAGAGAGGTGCCTATTCATCGATCTTACGGCGTACTTAGTATTTAGATAAAAGCTGTTCAGCCGTTCCTGGTTTACTTCTGACTGCACTCATGCCACGAAAATCGCGGCAATTTTTCCGATTTTTTAAAAATCGGTGAATTAATCGGCTAAATCGTCGCCTTATTACTATGGAAGTTCAGCGAAAAAATTCCGATTAATTCACCGATTTTTAAAAGATCGACAAAATCGCCGCGATTTTCGTGACATCGGCAGCTATTTGATCTTCATTGAATGTTGACAACAAGAAACTGGTAAGTACTCTATTTCTGTATAGTGTATTAATGGTTAGAATTTAGTTCACCGGCGAATATACATTTTTCAACACTCAAGTGGTTCCTTGCTAGATATCTTCAGGACTTCAGTTTATATATTTGGTATGTGCTAATCCTTTAAGCGTTTTCAATGTCTTTAAATTTCTAGATTCAACTGTATATTTTCGATCGATGACTGAATTCGCAATGAAAGGAGTTTAGTAACATAAAAAGCTGTAAAATTATTAGCAAATTCCTTACTGAGCTATTCAAGTCATGGAAAAATTCGCCGCGCTATTTGTTTGTCGTAATAATTTATGACGTTGATAGAGGAACATTGTTTGTTGAAGTAAATCGAGATCAACCACATACTATGCTGAAATAAAATGTTGAAGTCATTCTTGCAATGAACATCTTTTTTTTGTGTCGTGCGGATTCAACATAGAATAAAAAGTGTTTTCGTTATCGACTGCATGAATAACATGTAACACAAGATATAGGTAATCTGTACTATTAGATTAAAAAATGATTTTATCGAATATCTTTAATTAGTATTATGTCTTTATGCTTTCGAGTATTGTTTTTCAGTATAATATTCTTAGTCTTTGTAAACAAGACAAGCTTACCTAATAAATTCATTCGAGTTCAACATATAATCTCTGGTTGACTAGAGTCTTTAGACTATACCAGTAGCAATTTATGGAGAAGTTTATATGTCTGCTCCTCCACTTCTATATTAGTTTTTATGTCATATTTCAAAAAAGATTGAATGGAAAATACTTTTGTTCACAGCTGAAACTAACTACATTTCCATCTATCTATTCACCTGGTTGCCACCCTTACCACAGTTAAAAGCAATCAAACGAAAAAAGATATCTTGTTTCATCGTAGGTGTAAGCATTAACTTTGTGGAGTGCGAATGTACATGTTGATCGTTGATCTCCGACGTTTATTCTCCTTCATTGTATTCTCTATCATCACGCACATAAGTTCAAAAGAAGATTGAGTTACGTATGAAGACAGTGATGTGTATGAGAAAAATCTCCATGTATATGGTTGTGGAGAGAAAAAAATCAGAAGACATAAAATATAGAGAGCTTTCACATGAAGTAAGAGAGAGTTAGCCAAGCGAGAAAGGTCATGCGAATCATTATTGACTATGATCGAGAGCTCAAGTATTTATGATGCTATATCTGAGAACTGCTACTTCATGTATAAATTTACATTATCAAAAAAAAATAGTCTTAAGACGAAAAATGTGAGTTCATTCTTTTTTCATACTTTTTTCGCTGAAAGAATGTGAAAATGAATAACTGAGATAGTAAAGAATTTGTATGCCGACAATATAGAATTATCCACTTTACTTTTTATTTTCCCGGAGAGTTGTTCACAAGTAACTGGGATTCTGAAGACCATGTGATCAAGTTATATAGCTCTGTTCAACTCAAACTGTCTTATTGTAGTTCGATATAACGATACATAATTTTGTTATTTCTTTTTTATAGAAAATTGTTGTCATGAACTATGAAACTTTCAATGCAAACGAATACATAACTCAAATACTGCATAAAATCAAACTGAATGTATAATCTGAAATAGGATTTTACTTCTGTTCTATTGTAGCAATTGAGTCTCCCCAAAATGAATGTTGATTCAGTACTTGATTCATACGTAGAATCAATCAATTTTCCACTGTGAATTTAGATTTTCTTATTCTAAGATTTTATAAGTGTTATCCGAACTCAAAAATTAAACTTTCAGCTATTTTAAATATTTTGTTGCTCTTTCGATATCAACATTTTTTTAATTTGAATGATTAAATTACATGTCACACACATGTTCATGTTATTATCGAAACCTGAATCAGATAGAGATAAGCATGGGATGCAAAAAAATTACACCACACTAGCTAGGATAACTCAAATATATTTCGCGTTTAAAAAACATAGGCACCTTCCCATGCATACATCCAAAGCAGCTGAATGATACGCAAATATATGCACTACCATAGTTAAGTTTTGACCATTTGAACGGTTAGAAAATTCCTTCCTTTTCCGTATTAAACTGCTGTGAAAACATCACTGTCGTACGTGTGCATGCGTGTTTAAGCACTAAAGTCAATTAAAAACTATATTAAAAAGCAAAGTTTCGAGAGACAAGAATTTCATTTCTTAACATGTTGGAAATTCCGAGTATTTGACCGTTTAAACGCGCAAAAACCTGAGAAAAATAACAATGAAAATTTTCGTTTCCCAATACGCTCAAAATTATCTGCATCTGTGTAACTGTTTAAACGCTCAAATTTTTGAGAATTAGTAAGGACAAAAATATTTCTATGAAAAGTAAACAAATTGTTCATTTTGCAAGAGATAAAACGGTTGTAAATTATCACTCCAATAAGGACAATAAAAAGATTTTTAGACGTTTAAAGTTAACACATGTTTATGACCGATGAAGCGTGGACACTGTCATAAAACTAGCTTCCTTGGCGTTTACACGCTTATATGTATTCGATAAAAATAAGCTTTACGTTTTCACACTAAAAAATTTTGATGGTCTCGTGTTTGCATGACCATTTTGTTCTATACGCTTTTACACATGTTTTTGAAAAACTTTGTTTGCTTTGACAGTCCTGAACAAATTGTACAAACTTGAACATGAATACGAAAGCATACAGTTATATTTCGTTTCATTAATTGTTATCATCTACTTTATTGTTTGTATCTGTGTTGGCTATTCTCTATTTCTCGAATCAGATTCATTTCGTAATATTTGCTTGTTTCTTTCATTCTTTAGTTATTTTTTATTTAATTCATATAAAGATTGCTTATTCAAAAATGAATTATTTTCTAAACGTAAATGGTCTCACAAAGACGCTGAAACAGATAATTGTGAGTATTTAAAACCATACGAAGAGCATGCAGTAGATAAATGTTATGCTATTCAAGAAAATAAGCGCCTCGAGTTCTGCCATTTCCTGCATTTGAGACGACATCCGATTCGATTGTCGTTTCCGACTCGGTTTCGATCTCTGGATACGTCAATTTATTTTGACGAAGCACTACGGTGCGGATCCCGTGGTTTCTGGACATAGTTTTGTTTTTCAATTCCCTAGTAAATCATCTTTCAGCGTCTTTTGATCCTAAAATTAGCATCACTTGAAGTGAGTACTCGGTTAGTCATGAAATGTGGTAGCTGTTTTGAGAAACTTCAAAGATAATTTTTACCGATTTCAAACCTGGAGCTAATCTATCGACAGATTTGAAAGATTTATGAGAAGTCGTCGACTTCACTATGTTTTTTCTGGAGCTTTGATAATAATTTAGAAATAATTCATATGGGTCATTCTATGCGGCGTTGCGATTTGTTTGAAAGGTATCATCGTGGTATCAGAATATGATGAGTGCTTCGATGCGTTGTGCACTACATCATACGGCTAGACATCAATATTTCCAAATTATCTCTGTGTAGTTTTTTTTATCATTTCGCTGAGCTTCGTGCGGCTTCCAGAGATTTTCCGTCAGGATCCTGTATACTATTTCCGAGTTCATAGTGCTCTTCGACGAGCTCTTGTACGAAGTTGAAGAGACTCTGCAAAAAAACGCTGAAAAGTCTTCAGATGCCCCCATATCTGTCAGAATTGAACGCAGAAAGCAATGAGTTGCAGTTGGATACAGTGAGTTCTGCAGTGTTACCGATCGGATTCTCTTGTTATTTTAGTGAGTTTCATGCGATTTCTTATATTTCCAGTAAGATCTAGACTGGTTTCTATCGATATTCGGTTTTAGAACAATGTGAAAAAATCGCCGTTTAATGTGTGATGATTTGCCCGTTCGAAATATTACTTATATATTTCTAGTTTTTTTCCGGACAGACCTTACGGGAAATTCTGCGTATTCTGCAGGAAACACGCCGGAAAGTCATCGGATATGACCGGAATCGGACGGGTTCTTCTCGTTTTAAAAAAGAAACTATTTCGATAACAACTATTATAATAAAGACATGAGAATTTTTAGTGCTCTTCAATCATTTTTTTATAACTCATTTTTACACTATGCCACTAATGAAAATGTATCATAAAGTAGATACTATTTAAATTTATCCATTCAACATTTCTTATTGAATAAAACAAATTTTTATAGGTGTGGTTTCTCACTATACTAGGGTTGTTTCAAAGTGAATACAAGTTTTGTTTCGATTATTGAGTTGATTTTTTTTGTAAAGCAACTAGTCACTGTCACAACTAGACAGATGAGAATACCAATAGCGAATATTTCTTTATTTACTTAAATGAATGATAAAAATGTCATGAATCCTCTTTCACATAAAACTACACTATTCTATATTGACTTTATTATATAACTTGCTTCTATCTACTATTATTATATGAGAATAGAATGAGAGACTTGAAAGAAGTTCTTCAGCAATTCATTAATAAACTTTATGTTCATGTTGATTTTACTGGTGGTAATGTACATTCCTTGTTTTTCATACGTAATAACTCATAATGTACAGCTACGAATTGTCGAGCAAATTTTACAAGTTCATTTAAATTGTTATCATTTGCTAATCGATCAATATGTTGAAAAACATAGAACTCATCAAGAATATACATCGATGTTGGTGGAACATAATGAAATGTATTTGGTTCAGAATCAGCATGTAGTTTTGATAGTCCGTCGCGTTTCACTGTTTCTTCTGGAGTAAGAGCCCAAAATCCTGGTACAAATGAAGGTTGAACACCCAGCGATGCTGCAAGACAGTTAATAGCCACTATATAAACAAACCCTCATGTATTTATATTGAAAAGAAAAGAAAGTAGAAGAACTTCTCACCATCACTATAAGGTACTTTTTCATTTGGCCACTCATTCCGAGAAAATGGATCTATTTTTGGATACATCATTTTCATCAAAGTAGCACTGAGAAAAAAACCAGCACCACCTGATGGATATGTTACGCCCGCAATCATTTTATTTTTGTTTTTATAACATGGATGACCGAAAGGATGACCACCGATAACAAGAGGTTGGGTATGATTAAAATGGTCAAGACGTTTGAGTAAATGTGGAACATTCACAAATGTATCACAACCTGCTAGAAAATAAAATTTTGCTGTTTGATTATGTTCTTGATAAGCTATTTTCATTCCTTCATATAATTTTTTCATATTAGACATATAATTTTCTCCAGCACCTTCAATAACAGTTACAGGTAATGATGGATATGGTGTTGAACTAAAAAAATATTTATGTGTAACACGTGATAGCCATGTATCTCGAGTTGCTAGTGCACGAGTTTGATAAAACGGTGCACCTGTATAAATGATAAACACGATATCACTTTCTTCATATCGTTTAGCTGAAATCCATTTATTTCGAGGTGTTGGAACAATATCACAGTAAGCTAAAAAATATATTGATACATATATCATACTATAACAATAGCGATTTTGTAGGACCAATTTACTAAAAACTGATGATACTTACACTGACATTTACTGATTAAAATTTATAGACCACATAGACATTCGAATCATCGTGAAAGCTCAGTGATTGTCTGAATTTTTTTATATTTCTTTTTTTAAGCATAGAAGTATTCATTTCGATTTTGTACGTTGTTGACTCAAAGCAAAAACATAGTAAGATAAATATTTTGATAGGGTCCATGTCATAGTGTTTCGCTGTAAATTAGTGTGGGTAAGTTAGTGCTCTTAGTGAACTTCAGCGTCCTTATTATCAGAACTCAAGTCAAAACTGGTACAAGTTCATTGCTGTTGACATCTATATTGGACATTCCTATCGGCAAATAAACAAAATCTCTTATACTTACGACGAAGTGCATTTAGACGATGATCTTCAAATGATGAGTTAGTTGTTTTACTATGTGTATTATTTGTTTTTGTATAATCACAAATGAAACTCTTGTTGCTCGGATTACTAGTATTAATCGTTAGAGAATTGCCATCGTTTGAAATAAGTTTTGTAATATTAGCAGGTATAGTAATGTTTGTTTTCAAAGGTTGAAAACTCAATCCAACAATAAGTTTTTCAAAGGAAAACGGATAAAAAATTGATAAAATGAAATAAATTGTACAAAGGAGACAAATAATTGTAGAAAGTATTTGAATTGAGGCAATAGATGGTGAATTAGGAAACACCTTTGACAATAATGATGGCATGAATAATAATCTTCTATAAACGGAAGTCTTGTTTTATTTTTTTCTTTTGATGCACATGGCTTCTTTTTATACTAGAATAATTTGAAAGAAAAAGGCAGACGTCGTCAATGTGGTGCGCCGCGATATTCTTTAACGGAGAAGAAAAAAAATGCTGCTTTCATTCTAGCGATAAGTGGAAAAGAAAAAAGTATATCATTTTTACTAATTGCATTCTAATTTCTTGTAATATATTTATTCAAAACTGAACGGGTTTTTATTTTCTCTCGATGTTTTACTTAATGAACTATTGCACAGCAAGGATGAAATCTTTATTAAGAGAAGTACTTCACCGAAAATGTCAGTCTCATTCAAATGACATAACCTAGTTAGACAAACAATAAAAATAACCGTAAAACAACGTCGACGTTTTTACTGAACATTGAATTGATAAGAATTGCTCATTTTTAATGCGTTACAAATGCTTTAAAATGTGCGGTTTTTACGATTTCGTTCAAAAAGTTTCACTCATTTTTACGTGTTCCGTGTTTGACTTGAGTATATATTTAGATATGCAACAATTATATTTATACGACTGAATGACTTGAATTGTAATTTTGATGAGTTCTCATTTATTTCAACCTTATTATCATCGTGTAGCGAACCCATTATTAGTTTAATATTCATTTATAGGGACCTGTATTAAATTATAAATTCTTTTAAGTTTTAAGTTTTATATATACTTTTGCAGATCGAGGTCAAACTAACAGCTCATTTATTAAAAAATGATAACAAGATTAATATAACTAAGGATTAAACTAAATTAGACTTCTAGCAAGCCTGACCTATGGAATATCATTGATTCTTCCAGAAATACACTTTACTCAAGAACCAAATTTTAGTTGCATGTAAACATACATGAGAAAAATTGTTCTAGTTATATAAAAAAACTTGTCTAACTAGGTTATGTCATTTGAATGCGACTGACATTTTCGGTGAAGTACTTCTCTTAATGAAGATTTCATCCTTGCTGTGCAATAGTTCATTAAGTAAAACAACGAGAGAAAATAAAAACCCGTTCAGTTTTGAATAAATANGTAATACGCCGTAAAACGCCGTATATGATTGACGTAAACGGTCACTGTAAACTGCTGTCGTTTTTCGTCGTAAATGATTGGTGTACGACCGTTTACGGCCGGGCATGAACGACCTGGGTAGTAAAGAACAGTTCGAAATTTTTATTCAATAATATGGATTTCTCAAATACTCTTACAAAGTAACGCATTTAGGTTCAATACACAACTAAAATTCTTTTTCGAGATGCTAAAGAACAATATGTAGGGCTACGTTGAATTTATTGCATTTTATCTTATTAATTTGAATTTTCTATCATTCAGGTTTATTTCTCTATCTTTATAAACATTAACATGGAAAATATTTAAGAAACAGTCCTGCAAATTATTTTTTTTTGTATCTCGTGACAGGACATTTTTGCGTGTTGAACCAGAAAGTGTTACTTAAAAGAATATTTAAGATATTCATACCATTGAAAAAAGGTTTCAATAGTTCTCTATCATTAATATAAAAACCGGTTCATCTTCTAGAATTATGACCGAAATATAAAGTTTGCTTTTCGGTTAATGACTTTCGGGGCATTTTATACTTTTAATTCATATAAATAGTTTCAGTGAAACAAAAAACAACAACAGATAATGAGACTAGAATGAATAACTATGCATTGCCAACCTCTTGTATATAGTCAATTAAAGTGAATGTTACAAAAAATGAATAACTCTCATTGAATACAGTCTAAAATGCCTTCGTCATTTCGTCCTCGTTAAAAATGTTCCCGATATTTCGTTCTTGGAAAACTGTCCTCTGGGACAATTTCTGTGGTGAAAACATCATTGACAAATGGTCGCTCATTAGAAAATGTCGCTCATCCTCAATTGTTATTTTTTTTATAACATGTTATTGGAACGCAGATGACGCTGCAATGCAAAAACATCAGAAAATAATTGAAGAGTTTATCTAGAGGATTTATTTCGTATGGAAATAAATTCAGTAACAACGAAAGAAAAGCCGTCGGTGTGGGTGTGGCTGAATATGGAAGAATAGAAGATATTGATTCACACACTCACGTCCCACACCCATCTTCGATACCGTGATTTAATCACTTCGAGAAATCAGTCGTCACAGTCAGAAAAGTAAAATACAAAAGTAAAACAGACGAAGTATATATTAAAATAGCTCAGTTTTTATATATTTTAAGCAAACGCTTCGATCGGATGTGGCACGATACTCCATTTTCTTGCTACTATTGACATCTTTATTATCTCACATGCATCATCATATGTACAACAGATAAATACTTTCAAGGACAAAATAAACAGCTGCGACATTTCTACCTTCAAAAGTCCGTGTAGTTACTTGAGAGCTTCCAAAATGACAAGATGACTGGCTCAAGTATCAGTACTATGGACTGAGAGAGTCTCATGTATAAAATCAACATGTTTGAGCAAGTTACTGAAAATTCATAGCATTGACTTTTTTCGCAAACTGCTCTTCTTGTGTTGACGAAAAACATGCTTTTTTAAGAGTGATTGATCTGTGAATACGTGACTAGTGAAGGAAATTTGAAAGTGAGAGGTGTGATTATGAAAGGGTCCAAAAAAACTGATCTTGCGATTTTTGACTAACTCTACACGGTTTGATATAGTCAGAAAAGATACGAGGAAACTAAATTTTGCCTTTACAACAAAAAAGAAAAGGATGAACAGAATAAAGCGATAGTAATATGTGCCATTTCATATATGGTTAATAGCCTATGTTAGACTAGAACATTCTCTCAGTTTCTCTTACAATCATGCGTACCTCCATCAAAAAGAAAACATCGTACTGTATAGGATAGTATTAATTGAATGATTTTCGATTTAGATTATTCCAATGTCTTCAAACAATACTTCATTGGAATATCAAGTAACGAATATTGAAAATATAAACAAAACTAAATTTTTTAGTTTAGATTGGAATAACAGAGAAATTATTAGAAAAAACTTTGAACGAAACATTGACATTGGAACTAATTATTAACATTATGGAGCCAGTTTTTGGCAATCAAATAGAAACTCAAATTAGTACTGAAGACCGTAGTCGTAAAAACTGAGTTATTCTTTATGCACAGCGCAAGAATTGTATTAAACTTACGGAAGAACTTAAAAGATTAAAAGAGATGACTGAATAAACCAGTTTTATTGCTAAGTTTTATTTTGATACATTTTTTTCTTCAGATCAAAATGAAACATTGAATGAAAATAACGAGAACTTTGTGTGATTCTTTTAAAATAAAATGCTGAGGGTGTGGATGTATGTGTGGATTTTCTCTTCACACCCACACTCACCCATATATATTGTCTTACGAGCAGTGTTTTTAATGAAAGAGTGTACCTAGCAAAACAAAGTGTATGGTATCCTAATAGAACAGAATTTACACACTGAATTTTCATTTTACATTTTATTCTTTGTACAAGATTTTCGTGCCTTCATGCTTAAAAGAAGTTTCTCTATAGAACGCGATCAAGACTACACACATTACGTCCAATAGAGTAATAGATAGGAGCGTTGTCACATCTTTCATGTCCCTGTGCACATAGCTTACGTATATGGGTGTGGATTGTGGGTGTGAGTATGAAGATGTGAGTGTGGGGTATGAGTGCCGAGTGTAGTTGTGAGGGTGAGCATGGATTGATATAAGTATGGGTGTGGGGTGAATGCGAGCGAATAGAAGACGATATTGACACCCACATCCGCACCCGATCTGACTTTCACAAATAATCATTATCAGTGTTCCTGACTTTATCGAAATATATCATAAATCGGTAAAGCGTGATGTAGATATAACGAATATGTATAACACACTTGTTTGTCCGTCAAACCTATCGTTACATTAATAATCATAAATCATGAAAATGTAATAAAATAGAATAAAATAAATCTCAAGCAAATAGAAGCAAGACAAATAGAAAAAGAAGCGTCAGTCAAAAAAAGGAAACCAAATTTTTGTTTAAAATGTAGAAATAAAAAGATGGTGCTTGGTAGCAATAGATTATCGTTGAGAAAGACCTATCGCATTTTAGAGATTTTACAATTTATGTGTTTTGAATTAATGTACTAAAAGTAACGAAGAGATGAGAGCTCTACATTTCAGCTTCAAAGAAACTACTAATAAGCATTTGTTTTGTTTAGCTTTCAGTTTATTTTTGACCACTGTTGCGCATGATCAATGCATGTTGCAAAAACAGAGATCATAGTACTGTTCACCAATTTTACTTGTTTCGAACCAAATGTTCTGACTTGGTCAGCTGTTTGAATATCACATGGCAAAGAAAAATTACTCAGAAGACTTCTATTCATCTGTTTTGCTCACTTTCAAGTAAACTTTATGAGTTGACCAGCTGATCAAAAATCACATAGCAAAGGAACATTCATCACGACACTTCTGTTCAACTGTTTTGCTCACTTTGAAGCAAACATTGCTACTTGATCAGCTGATCAAAGATAACATGGCAAAGGAACATTAATCATAAGACTTCTACTCACCACTTTTGCTCACTTCGAAGCAAACATTGCTGCTTGTTCAGCTGATCGAAAATCATATAGCGAAGGAACACTCATCAAGACATTTCTATTCATCTTTTTGTTCATTTCGAAGCAAATGTTGTGACTTGATTAACTGATTGAAGATCACATAGCAAAGAAATATTGATAACCAAATTTCTGTTCATCACTTTTCCTCAATTCTAAGCAGACATGGTCACTCAGCATACTAATGAAGCATTACATGGCAAAGAAATATTCATAACCAGCCTCTGTTCACCTCTGTTGCTCACTCCAAAGCCAATGTTGCGGTTTGGCGAGCTGATTAAAGATCAGATGGGAAAAGAACATTAATCAAAAGACTTCTTCTCACCACTTTTGCTCACTTCGAA
The DNA here is from genome assembly GCA_905329745.1 of Rotaria sp. Silwood2. NCBI lineage: Eukaryota > Metazoa > Rotifera > Eurotatoria > Philodinida > Philodinidae > Rotaria > Rotaria sp. Silwood2. The sequence goes on from CAJNSZ010000023.1 coordinate 374,954, forward strand.
GCAAACATTGCTACTTGATCAGCTGATCGATAATCACATATTAAAGAAACATTCAAAATGATACTTTCACTCACCTCTTTTGCTCACTTCGAAGCAAGCATTGCTACCCGGTCAGCTGGTCGAAGATCACATGTCAAAGTAACATTCATAACCAAATTCTTGCTCAAGTCTTTTGTTTACTTCAAAATAAACGTTGTCACACAGTTAGGTTATCTAAGATCACATGTCAAAGGAGTATTCATAACCAAAGTTCTTCTCAAGTATTTTGTTCACTTCAAAGCAAATGTTATGACACCCTCAGCTGATCAAAGATCACAAGGTTAAGAAGTGTTCATAATTAGATTGTGTTCACCTCTTTTATTCACTTCGAAACAAATGTTATGGCACGATAAGCTGATCAACGATTACATGGCAAACAAACATTATTCATAAGACTCCTGTTTACCTCTTTCACTCGTTCCAAAGCAAAGGTTGTGACTCGGTCAGCTGACGAAGACCACATGGCAAAAGAGCACTACTCAAAAGACATCTATTCATCTGTTTTGCTCACTTCGGAGCAAAGTTGTCGTTTTGGGCAGCAAATCAAAAATCACATAGTAAAGAAACGTCCATAACAAGTCTTCTGGTCACCTATTTCGCTCACTTCAAAGCAAAGTTTTGTGACAAAATCAGCTGATTAAATATCACATACCAGATGAAAATTAATAACCAAACTCCTATTCAAGGTTTTTTTTCACTTCGAAACAATGGTTGCTATACGATCGACCAATCGAAGATTAGATAGCAAGAGAATGTTGACCAATATACTTCTGTTCATCTCTTTTGCTCACTTCGAAGCAAATACTATGACCCGGTCAGCTGATCGATGATCATACGACAAATGATTTGCAATGACATGTTGCAAAATTGTGATCAATTATTTTTCAATATGCTAAAGCGATGCTTTGGTGTTCATCACTAACTTGGAGACTGCACGGCAGCCGAATATTGTGAACCAATCATCTGTTCATCAATTTTATGCACCTATTTACAGTGCTTTAGGGTTCGTTACATGGTTTCTTATGATGCACCAAATGGACAGCGATGATCATTGTTATATTCACCTATTTCACGTGAGAATCTAGGAATTCAAGTTATTAAATTAATTTATCATTACATGTTAAATGAATCGTCTGAACGAATATTTTCATTTATTTTACTCATTTCGAATCAAACAGTGTGTATTGATCGAAATTAGTCATATGTCACATAATAAAAGAATCAAAATAACGCTTGGTAAAACGGCTTAGTTCACTCATGTCAATTTCCTTAAAACTATTGATAGAAAATCAGTCAACAGATTGAATATCACATGAGCAATGAATAAAAATAAAGAATGTTGCATTCTATAATAGTATTTCTTCAGAAACTTAACCTTCAAGTTTCTTAAATAATACAAGTCCATGATATAAATGTACAATCGCGTCCGAATCATTTTATTCATTTGTATTTCCATCTCATTTTCAAAATTGAAGCAATGCTTTTATTTCGATGAGTAAATCGCACGTGAATAATTTAGAACATGATTGTGTTCAATTATTTTGAATGCATTGACTAATGGCATTCAAGTTGGTGAGCTAATGATAGTTCATATTATAGTGGAACAATGCAGATCAGGGTTTCATTCATCTACTTTTTCGACATTCAAATGATAGAAAATGAATTATTAAGTTCATTGAAGATTAAACATCAAATAAATTGTTTTCATCAATCTGGAGTTCATCTAACGTACTCATTTCGGAAAACAAGATTATCAACTCACAATATGTATTAAAGATTGCATAGCCCATGAATAATCATGACGAGTGTTTCATTCGTTTACTTCAGGAATTTTGTACAGAAATACACGGTTCATGTAAATGATCACAAACCTTATCGTAAAAGAATCCTTATCTACCAAGGATTTTATTCATTTATTTTCGTTCATGTTCAAATAGATGCTGCAAATCAATGAATTGATCAATAATCACTAGATTAGTGAATTATGTTTACGAGAAATTTGTGCACTTATTGCTTGGACTGTGAAATCAAACAGGTGAGTTATTTTATTTCAGAAGAGATGTTGTGATTAGTAAATAAACAATTCTTGATCCACATCAGCCCAATGATTCTGTTCAATGATATGATATACATTGAGGTAACGGCTTAAAACAAATCCACATTTGGAAGATGATATAATGAGCGATTGATTATAATTCTCCCAACGGTAGTACTCATCTATTCTACTTAATTTGCGCCTAATAGTACGATTCATTAAGTTGTTCAGTGACTACAGGAAAATAAAATTATTCTTATTTTGGATATATTTTTCAGCTATTTTATTGATATCAATGCATAGTTTTTAAGTTATGAAGATAATCAACAATTATATGAAAAACGAATCATCAGTAGCCACTAGTTTTGTTCATTAGTTTCAGTCGCTTGCACATGATATATTGCTTGCTACTTAAGAGTGAAGATCATATATAAAATATATGATTCTTTTCCAAGTGTCCTGAATATTTGGTTCATCAATTATACTGACATGAAAGTGATGACTCGAAAACAGTCAACTTTTTGCGAGTCATCGATCAAAATGAATAACCATGATCGCCGTTAGATTTTGTTGATCTATTTTGTCTACAATAGCATACATATTTCAATCGGGTAATTCATTCGTATTCTCAGATGATTCATGTACAATTCCAAATCTTCCAATGATCATGTTCATCTATGTCAACTATTTCAAAACAAAATTAATGAACATCTAAGCATAAAGAAGATAGCATAACAGATCAATCATTTCTATCAGAATTCTGTTCGCTTATTTTTCTTGGACTCCAGAGCAAAAGCGGGAATATCATTTGTTGATTCAATACCGAATGAAAAATGAATAATCATAACGACACTTATGGCATTTAGTACAAGTGTTCTATTGAAAAATGTTTGTCTGCTAGGAAGTAAATCCTTGGAGTTGAGTTAACAATTGAAGTTTGCATCGCAGATGAATAGTTCTTAATACGATGGAGTTTGTTTATCACTTCATTTTATTGGTGAAACTTAGGCGTTCTGTAGCAGATCACGGTTGACAGAGAAAACGAATGAGTAAGATGACCTTTACAACAATTGTATTCATCTACTGTGTGCTGTAGTGAGTAAGCGTTTCAAGATGTTTTGGTGATCCTTGACCACTGGAGGAATAAATAATTTCGATTGAGTTCCTTGGAAGCTCCAGGTGTAGCGAATCTTCGAGGATCTAAATGAAAACGCCAGGCAGTTACACAGTCATACAGGACACAGGTGATGGGTTTAGAAAAGTTCTGTTCAGAGGAGCATGACAAGCACGAAATAAGTCGACTAATGAACAGCTCATCGCTCTAATAGAAATTATAAGCACATCGTAACCAGATATTATTAACACTTTATACTACCTCAGCAGTGAAAAATAGAACGAGTCGATTGGAAAGTTGTGCTCCTTTATAAAGAAATGTCTCATCCTACATATGAAGTCATTCATATAAAGGAGAAATAGAACGAAAAAGAATATACATATAGATATATATATTCATTATTCTTCTAAGTAAATTCCAATCCTGACAGATGCTGTTTTCTTAGGATAAAAAGAGTCATGCAATTGTTATCTGCTTAAGATTTTTTAATTTCTATTCGTAAAAACAGAACTTGTTGAAAGATTTCTTCTGTGATAAACGAATTTTAATAACGGTTGCTTTCTATTAAAGAAAACATTTGCTTCACCTAATGTACGGTGTGAGCTATTTCTATTATAAATGGGATGAAGATAGGCTAAAGAGTCCTTTCAAAAAATGTCTTCGACTTTTCTTCCTCGTAAAAAATGTTCTTGAAAAATGATCTCTCGTTTGGATAGAATGGGTGTGGGGTGTATATTTAAATCTCGTCATAATCATCCACTTACATTCACGCTCATAACTACGGCTTGCATGTTTTTGATCTCACTGGCATCTCTCTTCAGCTGCTGAAGGCTTTGATCTGCTGGCCACAGAAAGATAGAAACGCTGGTATAAGTAATAAAGAACACATGACTGATTTCTCGAAAAGAATTTATTCAGTAAATCTTTCTATGTGGCATAGCAAGTCGCAATTTACATGTCTCAATCGGTCAAATTTTTAACAAAGAACACTGGCCTAGATAGTGCCTGGCTGGTTGCTATCTTCTTCTCGCATATCCGATTTGTGATATTGAGTTGAGGATAATAAGCGAGAGAGATCGATGTTCGACAAAATAGACATGAAGAGTAGAAAGGATTCGACTAATAGGCGTAAACAATAACAAAATTCTCCTACGCTTCGGCTTTTCTTCTGGCTCATGTCACACTACCAACTTATTCGTTCGAATAGTGGTAATTTCCGCTTGTGCATAAATGTCATGATTATTCGTAGCAGATACTAAACAGGAACGAATGGCTGAAGCTCGAAAAGAAGTGTCCCTTAACTCATTAAATTGGAAAATTAAAACCAGAATACTAGTGAACAGCCATGTTCCTAAATCATAGGTCAGAGCTAACATTGGATGGATGAATTCGACTGAAAACTGTAAATAAGAGGAGGGAAAGAAGAAGTTGGATCACTTACTGTATATACTAGCTTATATTGTGGATGCGCGAGCACCGGCATGAATCATCTTTTCAGTTACTCACACCGATGCCTTCCCATCCATGCCTATCAAAGCTATGAAAACATGAAAGTCCAGCAAGTGTTTATTTCTACATGATGATAGAGTCATAAGCAAGTCTGAGTTTGCAATCACGTTCAAACCAGCTTGAGTTTCGATCTTGGAGATCTGTTTCCGATGCTCAACCGGAATATATAGACGAGATCTACATTCAACGATTTAGGTGTGTCCATTTTTTTTCTTCCTAGTATTGATTTATGACTTATTGTCTTCATTCTTCGACTCTAGGTCTGATGAATATTTATGAATTCACATTAATCGACTCACTCAATATTACAAGAAACAATTTATGACAAATCATGGAGGTTCCAGGAACTCGCAGAAGAGCTCTTTCCTCCTTAATATTATAGATTGTCAATGGGATGAGAGTAGAACCAAACTTACCTCGCCGCGTTGAAGTGGCAGTCGATTCTGAACTGATTTCTGATTGTCCAGCTGGTAACGTTGTATTTTTTTGGTGTGATGCCAAATAAATGTGCCGTTGCGTCAAGGCGGATGTCACGTACGGCATTTGTTGTCCTTTTGTATCATTGAACACTCCATTGGTCACGTCTCTTAGCAACATCGTGATATCTTCTCCTGACCGAGTGATGTGCTGTAGTAGGTGATACGTAAACATTCCATTAGATCCGTTGGGCCTTTTATCGGCGGCTATTGTATCAGGAGTACAAGCAAAAGCAATTAGCATATCAGCCTTTGGAGACATCGCCGCCATTCCCGTTGATAATGAGCTCATTCCTTGAGATCTGGGCATACTTGGCAGACAATAAGTGCGGCAACAGTCAAGTAGATATACAATTACAAAAGGATTTTTGTCGTACATCAGATCCAGGGTACTTTGTGCATCCGTCGCATGAGATTTTAAATGATCTAGAGTTCGAATTTGATCGTCATCACATGGTATCAAATAGTTCTTATCTTCGTGTTGAACACCATGACCCGAGAAAAAGAATATGACGATATCACCTGGTTGAATACATCTGACGAAATCTTCAATTTCTTTCGTCATCTCCTCGTAGTTTAGATCCGTTTTGATGGTCGCTAAGAATCCAATAGTTGTGAGTGCATCGCTCAAGTCGTTTGCATCATTAACACAGTTATCTAATGACGATTGATTGTACCTGTTGTTTCCAATAAGTAAAGCAATTTTTCGATGTTCAGTGCCATTCAAAGCTGTGGTACACATATTGCTCGTCTTAAATTTGCTTTATCTACAATCAAAAAGCAAACAAACTGAGTCTTGCTACGTGCGCCATGAATGAATGAAAACAATCTTCTAGGTCCTCATGCATCGCTCACTCCTAAACGTTTTTGGAGTTTGATCAATCTAGGACTCCCAGGATTTTTGTGTATTTTCTTAGCAGAAGACTAAAATTCTATTCTTGGTTGTATCAAATATCATGAGTTTATCAAAACAAGATGGTAGAAGATCGTTTAAAAGACGAGTTCTGTAATATTCGACTGCTATTTGGTTTTAAGGCTTAAGAGAATGAGGGTGGACGTCTATGATTGTTGACAACTCCAATGAGAAAAGCATCATGCAATCAAATGGATGAGAGAAGAACGTCTAGAAACTAACATTATTTACGTTTCTCACTGTTCTGACGAAGCAAAAGTGATGCATATCTACACTGAATGAGTCGAAGCGTGCAAATATAGTTAGACCTCTATAGCAAGGGTCTGGCTCGTGTCTAAGGCTTCAAATTTTGTGAGAAGAGCGACTTTCATCGAAACTTATTTTTCGACCGGCCAATTTATTATTAGATGGGCTGCATTATTTGTCAAAAGGAGAGGGAGCATCTTTCGATTTACAATAACAAATACTTTTCAATTGACCATGGAAGACATACAAGAACACTTATCTAGCATTCATGTCGATTTAGGTGATGAAACACAACCCAGCAGTAAAGCTTTTCCAGTGTGTTACTGCTGAGTCAATGCTTAAAGGAACAAAAAATCGAGATGTAGTCTTACGGGAATCAAATGTGAACTTGATTCATATAGGCTACTACGACAAATTCGGTTGATTGTTATTGAAAGAGCACTCCAATTTATTCAGTAGTGAGGGATGATAACATGAATTTTCCATTCTCCTATGCCCAAATGGTATGGTTATCACTTACAATTCATCACCTTGATTCTCGAATATCAAAGTACGTTAATCGTTGACTATGAACGATGATGAACTGTCAACTATCTTCAGAAAGAAACTCGAACTCTTAGCTACGAATTTCTTATTCATAAGTCCATATCTTATGTATTTCTCCCCAACGAACGAAAGTACAATGTTAGTGAGATTCTGTCTGTTGAACAATAAAAATCGACTCTTACTAGATTTTTCTACTTACTATCATAGACAGTTAGAATCTGAAAATACAAATGTAGTGAATCTATCATCTGCTCTCCGTGGTAACAGACTTTCAATAAATGATCGGTCGATTCGAAGTCAACAACTCTCAGTTACTATTTACGGGTGGCTAAATGTTGATTATAAGAACAAGTAAACAGTAAACTTATATCCACCAATCCACTCTGACCCCTGCCCATACTCACATCTGCCTGCAGTGCACTCGCAGACACAACAGATGTTTTATTATGTGAAAATTTACATAAACTGCCATCATTCTAATTTTGACGACATGCACCATCCTATTGAAGGTTTTCACGGTGTTCTCACACAAAAAAGCGTCAAATTGAAACTTCTATGGTTCTACACTTCGATATCATTTTCTGCAATTTGTTAAGCTTCATGTTTCTGTGCTAAAACATTTTTTAAGTTCGACACTCTTTAGCTAAAACTAAAACAAGGTTCAAAACCTAGTACTAAAACTTAGAACTACAAAAGGTTCAGCATGGCACTTTTTCTAAGAGTACAATATACTATACAAACTCCACTCTGTAAAAAAACATACATTAACTTTTAGTCCGAGGAAGTTCTGGTATAAAGTTCATCTCATAAATGACATTTTAGTTACATGTCTACGTCAGGACTACCATAAACATCACTAATTCCTTGGATGTTGAAAAATATTCACTTTTCCTATTCTGTCAATATTTCTGATGATCTCCATAGCATACTCCTTCGCCTCTATAACAGTAATTGCATCACGACCGCACTGGCCTATGATCAGGCTCTAATCATATGTCCGAATATTGAATAATCCTCTACAATTCTATTGTAGTTTGCATAGAAGCTGTGTGTTTTTGGTTGGAGATGCAATTTTTTCTTACCGTTGAAAAGCATCCAAAAGACAAAATAAACTTGTGTGCACTTCACTTGTACACGTCCTTTCATAGAATAGGTGACGACCACAATATTTATCGCTCGTGGAAGCATCCAGAAGCTTCTCTATTTACACATTTCTTCGTCGTCTCGAAGGAAAGAGAAATAAAGTTGCATGCATAGCAGCATACTGCCATTTTACAGTAATGGTAGCAAAAAAGGCAAGGCTTTATTTGTGCAAAATCAAGATGTTGACATTGGTGAAAGCATTTCTGCTGTATAGGAGTAGTTTTATACTGAAGCAGAAACAGAACGAGCCTTATTCTGTGGGCGAGAGTAGATGTCATCGACGATATGTGGGTATCGACTATTGCAACAAACTTAAATGATAATAATGATGATTTTTTTCAGTAAAATAAAAATACTAATTCACAAAACGAAACACATCATGAAAACTTCGTCATTATTTTCTTAATCGGATGGAGTGTGGGTGTGGATCTAATGTGGATGCGATTGGATCGAAGACGACATTAACACCTACATCCCAAACTATTGCTAAATGATAATAAAAGTAGAGCAAATAACTCACCTGATTTTATTAATCAAGTTAGGTAGATAAAAAGATTTCATTCGAATGAAACTTTATCATTTTTGACAAGATCATGGAAGTGACGAAGTCATGACTTCTGTTTTTGATCAGAAGAATTTGATGAAGTCTGTTTTTTAGCAAAATTCATCTATTTTCGGCAATGTTATAGATCTCTTTCAGATGTTCTTTTAATATATTCTATTTGAGAATATAGTAGAAAGAAGAGAAAACTGATAATTATTTCATTTATAAATAAAAGAAGAAAAACAAACTTAAAAGGTAATATAATATTCATATTCTTTTTCCGAAAATGAAATCAAAATCTCGATGTCTATCCTTGAAGTAGCTATTCCATGATCTTTTTGGAATCCAATTATTCTCTTTTCAATTGAAATTCCATTTATCATCTTCAATGCAATAATATTCAATGGAGTGAGACAATTTCGTCAATCTCCTAGTAGTTATTATGTTGTTGGTCAATCAATAGCCGATCTGGGTGCATTGTTAATCGTTTTTCTTCAAATTTAACCATCAACATCAGTTTCTGGTTCGTCAATTGCATGCAAGTTACTAGGCTTCTTTAGTCAGGTAACAGTACCTTGTGCAATGAGTTTCCTATGTTTATCTGCATTCAATCGTTGGGCAAGTACATCTCGATCAGCTCGAATTCGAGAATTAAGTTCAACTGACGTAGCTCATCGTCTCTTTCTATTCCCTCTTGTTTTCTGCTCATTGATTTGCATCCCTTATCTTATTTATTGTGATATTATATCTCCTATTTATATTTATTAGTTCACCAACGATCTTTCTGCTCAAATTGCCATATATTTTCTCTCATCCATATTCTCTGCTATTTTTCCTCTTATTATTTTAATCATATTCTGTATGTTAACATATCGAAATATTCGTGTTGTTACTCGTATTCATTAACAATTAGTTCAAAATCGTTTATCAATGTGGGAACAACAAATAACGAGAATGATGATTGAAAAAGCCTTGTAAGCGTATCATTTACACTTCCTCGAGCTATCTTCGCAATCTATACAAAAGCAACAGTGAAAGAACGTGAAACGAGAAGTTTTGATCGATTTTCCATTGAAACTCTTCTTGATCAATTAACTGTTTTTATTTTTTTTATAAATTTTGTTTCGTTCTTTTATATTTTTCTTCTTTCTTCACCTCTACTTTGACAAACAATTAAAATGTATCTCAAACGTCTATTCAATTTTGGACATAATCAAGTCGATCTCATGCTCATTGCTCTCACAGCACCACCTCTTATTGCGACGCACACTACGAGACTGAATCTTCATTTGACTAATAAAATCGAACAAGTTCAATAAATGACGACAATATTCATTTGTAAATTTTAATTTCGTTTAAAGTTTAATAAAACACTCAAATATTGCGTAAGTCAAATTCTATCAAACTACTCGTTGTTTTTTCTTCCAATGAAGTAACATAACAAAGAACTTCTCTCAACGAATTTAAACACTGCAGGTTTAACTTTTAAGATCAATATATGACCTGTACTCGTCATCCAAATGTTAAACTACTAAATTCTTCCCAGCTAGAGTCAGTCAGTTACAAATAAAAAAGTCTGCATGTTATAGACAGATAACTGTAATAAACAAACTTTTTGCTGAAACATTTTCTAAAACATACTTTTAAAAACGAAAAAAACAATTTCCTCCGACAGCTGAATATTCACATTGCTTGATCAAAACATGCACGTGTCCATATGAAGCCATTTTTCTATTGTAAACCTTGCCTGATTTAATGGCGTGTTATGTTGGTATGTGTTTGTACTGTGCTGCCTTTGGGCACCCTAGATTGTTTATGCAGTAAAATGTAAAGACAAATCACAGTTAAAGTTTCAATTTTTTGTTTCGAACATTGGACAATTAAAAGAAAAAATGAAGTAGTACTAATATCCATTCTATGTGCATACATCAATGGCGAACATAGCTCTTCCTAGTCTACCAAGTGAACTACTCCATCGTATTTTTTGTCCATCACAATAACAAAACTATATTTCTATGGATTCGTCGTATATCTAAACGACTCTACACGATAACTAACACACATGACTGACTTGACCTCAACGCAAAACCAGGCTCAAGGGCTGATTTTGAGTTGATTTTTCGTCTCATTCTATCATCCATTATCAGTTCATTGACTAAATCAAACGATGGTGTGGGTGTGAGTGCGGGTTTTCTCTTCACACGCACCCATACCCTACATCCAACAAAAAGTGGCCAATTTTGAATCATTATTAATTGGTTCATGAGAATGACTTCAATAACATTGATTTTCCTTTTTATGCTCAGATTTTTAAAAATCACTAGCAATGAGTATGTCGGAGTTAACTTTAAAATGTAAAGTAGTAAATGTTTATTTGTGTGATAAATATCATGTTTAATGAAAACAGACCTAACAATAATGACCAAGAGAGTAAAAACAACCTATAATAAAAAATAGACGGTATATGAAGGTTGGTCTTGGTTGATGTGGGTTCGGATGTAATTGTGTGATAAATTCAAGTCCCACAGCTAGTGTGTTCACACCTAGACCCCGCACCTACACCAATATACCCATCAGTTTTACCTATTTAATAAACATTTACTCCTTTACATTCTAAAGTCAACTCCTACAAATATGTAAGATATCTATGTATCCTATGAAAAAGAGTATGGAACCGAGTGTGGCTCGGGTGTGCGTGTGTTTGTTAATGAGGAACAAGTTAAAACCATTGTTCTCACTCACAACCCATCTTACATCCACGTTTGTTTCGACTATTCCAATACAAAAAAGATGACTTTCATCTATCATTAAGTGTTATTGGTTGTTCTACGAACTTTTTTTTATATCCGATATTTTACCTTTGAAGATTTTATCTTTCGACCTTATTCTTTTCGAACGATTAGCACCAGCGGTGTAATCAGGAGGGAGAGGGTAAATGGGTAATTGCCCCTTTCATTTGGAGGTTTGCCCATTGTAATTCTAGTTTTTTAGAATTGTTTATTTATTTTTGAAATAGATAGTAACTGTATTTTTTTCTTCCGTCTGAATCACACATGCCCTCTTTGTTTATTCTTTCTGTGAAAAATTAAGAAAAGAATCGCTTCTTGTATTTTAACTGTAAGTTTGGATCAACGTGAATTCGCTTTTATTGGGAAAACACTAATCACGTAAAGGCCAAATGTTCGTTATATTTTTAGTTATCTTGGCCACATTGCCTGTATCAACAGCTTCTGCTAAAAGAAGTTTCAGTCAAATATTGAGAATTCAAAGTTATTGTCGTTCTCCAATGAAACAAAATAGGCTAAACGGACTTGCTGCTGTATACATTCATGAAGATCTCGATATAAATCCAGATGGAATATTGAAATTATATACATAACTGCATCATCGTCGTCTTGATTTTGGTGTTTAAATTTGAAATATAAATGTTATAAACAGAGACATTAAAAATAGACTAAAACACACATGACTCAGGCTTAAAATCTGAGTTTGATGCATATTTGATTAAAAGAACCTCATTTTGAAAAGGATGTGGGTGTAAGTGAGATGTGGGTTTTAACCTCATCATCACCCACATCCACATCTAAAAAAAAATGATTAAATCAATATTGCTGTTTTTTTTGTCATTCTATTTTTTTCGTTTTTTTTTGGTAGCCTTTCTCTCTAAATAAAGCAGTAAAACGTGACAATTATAGTCGATGTTTTATATATACTGTACTTTTTTACATTTTTGTCGTTCTTCAACAAACTTACGAGTAATAAATCACGTGTCTATTAAGTATTTCAATTGCTTTTATATTCTACAGTGTCGAGATTTTTGTTTCTAGATTCGTAATTTTCGCGATTTTGCACGTTTGAGATTTTTTTTCTAGATTTTTGATCTTCGAGCTTTTACCTTTCCAGCAATTAATATTAATTCAAAAGTGACTGAGTTTTTCGACGACTTGCTCAGCAGTAGTAGTGAGAAGATTCCTTGACAAATCGTCTATGCATCTACTGAAAGAGTCTTTTTTTTCTCACTCTTCTTGTAGTAATGATCATCATTATCACCTTTATCCTCTGTTTATATGAATTTGATCCTGAACTCTTAGAAAGAAAATAATTAACGAAAAAAAAGTTTCACGTTGGTTTTTACCTAGAAAAATTGATTGCTATGTGATGATGTGTATCTTATCTTTTACAATATGTGTCAGAGCATACTACTTTCTTGCGTCAAATTGTGTCAATAAATGAAGTGGGCTTTTTCTTTTCTGTGTCTCGAAACATTCGTTACTCCACACAACCTATTTGCTCTACGATTCAACGAGACACTATTTGAGTCATTCCTCGAGTTTTCGCCTTTTATTCTGTTTTCTTTTACACACCTCTTTTCTTGTATTATTTTACTTTTCTAAGAGAAAAAATTAATAAGTATTGTGATGCCGTCCGATCCAGTGGAAAGATACAAAGAATTACTTGCAAAGGAACCTAGAATTGATGACAAATATGTGATTATTGATGTTAAATGGTTAAAACATTGGAAACGCTTTATTGGTATCGATAAATCAGATGAAGAACAAGTCACTGAACCAGGTCCAATAGACTTCACAACATTAGTCGATCCAGCAACAGCCAACAGTTCCAATGAAGTTCAACTTCGTTCAGATGTTGTTGAAGGAAATGATTATACCTTCATTCCATATGGACTTTATATAGAACTAGAACAGACATATAACAAAATCGGCCTCGAAATAATTCGTAGAGTAATCCCACAGGGTCAATTTCAAACTGTAATTGAAGCCTTTCTTGTACCGCTACGACTACGCGAATCAAGAGATGATAATGCAAAAATAAAACAAATTTATCGTAGTCGTCGAACAAAGATAGAAGAAATAAAAAAAGATATTTGTAATGAATTTTGTATTCAATTAAGATGGAACTATCGATTATATTCATCAGTGGATGAAAACGGTCAAAAGTGGGAACTCGTTGATGATGGACTATCGTCAACTCTTGAAGATGTCGGTTTAATAAAAAATGCATTTATCACATATGAAGACCGATCATTATCACTAGAGACAGCTTCTTTATCAAGAACACAGTTCCCTCGAGGACTTTGTGGTTTATCAAATTTAGGCAATACTTGTTTCATGAATTCAGCCTTACAATGTTTATCAAATGTTCCAGCACTAACAGTATATTTTCTTAGTGATACATATAAAGAACATATAAACCTTGATAATCCATTAGGTATGAAAGGTGATGTTGCTATAGCATATGGTAAATTAATACATGAAATGTGGTCAGGTAATACAGATTTTTGTGCACCAAAATTTTTGAAACAAAGTGTTGCAAATTATGCACCACAATTTGGTGGTTATTCACAACAAGATTCACAAGAATTTATGTCATTTTTACTTGATGGTTTACATGAAGATTTAAATCTTGTCAAAGTAAAACCATATGTAGAAAAACAAGATGATGATGGAAACGCTGATGATTCAACATTAGCTAAGGAACAATGGGAATATTATCGAAAACGAAATCAATCAAAGATTCAAGATATATTTCATGGACAAATCAAATCTCTTGTGCAATGTCTTACGTGTGGAACAAGAGCACGTACATTTGATCCAATCTGTTTTCTAAGTTTACCATTGCCAGTTAAAGCCAAACTACGAAAATTTAAAATCGATTATGTTCGTTTAAGTGGACAAATTAAAACTTATCATATTAAATGTGATGAAGATGGTCATGTATGTAATTTAGTTCAACAGTTTTGTAATCGTTTTGAAGAGAAAAAGAAAAAAATTCATGAAAGTGAATCTATGGTAACTGATGTCGCAACGAAATCTGGTGAAACTAATCAAGATGAAGATGAAGATGAAGATGAAGAGGATGAAGATGAAGATGAAGATGAAGAGGATGAAGAAGAAGATTTTACAAAAGAAGACGATTATGATAGACATAAACCTAAACCAGATTATATTGTAGCAGTTGAAGTTTACAAACATAGAATTAATTTACAATATAGAGACAATACTCCGTTAACAGCTATATTCAAATATGATCAAATTGTTTTTTATGAGGTACCTAATTCATTAAAAAAAGAAGACAGTGAGAATATTTTAATTCCATGCATATTTCGAGATGACTATTATCACTATGATTTTGGCTTACCTATTTATCTTACTGTACCAAGACAAAATTGTAAAGGAAGAGATATTCAAGAAGCATTGCAGGTAAGAATTCATTTATATAAGACGTCTACATTTATATTGATAAGTTTTCATAGAATCGAAATAATTTCGTTCATTTTGAGAGAAATTAATGACTGAGCGAAATAACTTAGAATATGCGTATATTGATCATTATGTACTTTCAAAGTACTTTGTAAATACTTAAAAGCTATAGATTGGTAGCTAAAACAATTAAGGAAGAGAAATTTGTGTTAGGACAGTCTTTTTATTGACATCATCCAAATGGTCTCGAACAAATGTTAGAATAGTTACCACGCCATAGTTTACATAGGAAAAGATGTATGTAATCAGTTCATTTTGTCCAATAAATGGGCATATATGCAAGTTTATTTAAGAAAAACGATGAATTCTCAATTTTACTTCTTATTTCAGAATGAAGATCACATTGTTCATTTACAACTATCGTTTAGTACAAAAAGTTGTTAGCACAATTGCAGCGGGATTAAAATGTGAAACACAATGTAGCTGCTGTTGCACAATCTCGATGAAAATTGTTCTGACTAATCTAGCCCATAAAAACAGAAATTCATTTTTTGTTTGATATAAATCGTTGATGAATTTCATATATTGAACTTTAAATCTAAAATGCAATCAATTATTTTGATTATTAAGTTGACCAGTTAAATCAGTCTTTCCTCATAGTTATCAATTTTCTACAAATATCACTTACGAATAAATTCGATCATTTAGAAATGAACAAACTACGACATCTAACGTCCATTAAGAATGACATATAATACTAAATGTCTCCAACACTTTCTCATCTATTTATTATGATTTATTTTTTAGAAAACAGTCAGTAAGTTTCTTCCATTATCTTCAACGGATTCATCAGATAAACCATTTTATACTGCTTCATTGACAATCAGCCAAAGTTATTATCCAACAACTCAACCATTAGAATCACTTCTTGATGAGCATATTGATTTTACTCGCATAAGTAGAACACTTATTGTTGATGTTGTATCATCAGTTGTTGAACAATATAAAAAACGAGAAGAAGAAAAACGAGAAGAAAAGGATCCTGTTTCACCTATGACCTCTGGTGTTCAAACACGTAGTCAACAAAAACGAGCAACAACATTATTAGATTGTTTTAAATATTTCACAAAAAAAGAAGTATTATCGGATGACGATCTATGGAAATGTTCACAATGTAATGAATTAAAAAAAGCTACAAAAAAAATTGATATATGGCGTTTACCAAAAGTTTTAATTGTACAATTAAAACGTTTTAGTTATACGCGTCATTTTCGCGATAAAATTGATTTATTTGTTGATTGTCCAATACGTGATTTAGATTTATCCAAATTTGTTCTAAATTCAGATGAAAAACCACAAGCAAAATATGATTTAATTGCTGTTAGTAATCATATGGGCTATTTAGGTGGTGGACATTATACAACACATGCAAAAAACTCTATTGATAAAAAATGGCATACATTTAATGATTCACATGTATCAGAAGTCAATGAAAATGGTATTATTGGTGAAGAAGCTTATGTTCTTATTTATCAACAACAAAGACAATTATTATCAGAAAACGAATGTGCACAGAAATGAAATGTACATTTAATTTTTTTGTGAAAACTCCAATTATTTCTCTTTTCTTTCCAATAATCTTTTTATTTCAATTAAATTAAATGAGAGAAAATTTTCATATATATTTTGATATTTGTTTGTTATCAATGTTCAGTTTTTTTCTGTATTTATTCATGAACAAAATATAGCAAATTCCTTTTTTTTAATTTCATTTTTGTTACAAGTTATTCAACATTAATGATCCAATAGCACGAACTCTTAATAATTGTTTGAGAAATAGTTCATTCCCAAATATTTGTACAACTTTTATATCTAGGTTCAATGGGCTACTGTCCACAATTGGATGCTGTTGTGACTATTTAATTACTATTCTTTGAGACATTTATCAGTACCTGTTGTTATGAGAGAACAGTCAGATTTAATATTATTAGCAAGTTTCATTGACTTTTCATATAAAAAAAGACTTTGTTACATTGTATTGTACGACGAATCAATACATGGAATGAGTAAATGCATAATTCGCAAAAAAATTATAGTTAATTAACTTTTTGTTTAGACCCTGAAAATCATCGTATCGTTTGGAATAATATAATTAAAGCTAAAAAACAAGATAAGCTATTCTATTAACATCATATTCAATGGCTGAATGTGTGATGTTTTATGTTCACGTTCAGCAATTACGGTTTATGGACAATTTAAATGTCTAGGTACACCACAACATTAAAACACCGTTTTAGTACTGGCTATTATTTAATATTACGTCTTGCAAATGAATTATCGATACAAATAGCATCAAATATTAACACTACTCAACCATATCTTTCCGATTCAAATATGACGGCTTAAAAAACAATAGATTTCTAAAACGTTCACTGATCTTAACGATCATACTTCAAATTATATCTCTAACTGTGAAAAATGTTGTTGATATATGGTCAAATATTGAATATGAATAAATTCTTGTTCTAATATACAAACTACTTCCTTATGGCATATCTGGAGAATTCAGTAAAAGGATGCTGAAGATGTGTGTTCCAAAGCAGAGAAACGATCGAGCATAAAAAACTTACCTTGTGAAAAAAAGATTGTATACTGATAACATTTGGCGTTCGAACTACATAATACCTATTGTGGTAGATAGAGCTGAGACAAAGCTCTTAAATAGAATTGATTTCATTTTGAAAAAAATTCATTGTAGCTAGAGACAATAATTTTCGAAAAAGTGAGTGAGTATAGGCGGACGTACAAGTTAAGGGATTGATCGAGTTATTAGCTTGTTTGTGAAATTGTGATACTATTGGTAATGATCAATCGACGTTTGAACAGTTATTTTACATCAAAGACCGAAAACAAAGCGAAGCAAACTCAAACTCGAACCAGTTAAGTCTGATTTAATAACGAAATAGGAAAATGGTCTAACATATCTTCAGGCGACATTTCTAGAGACGTTCACAGTTTAAATACATATATAAATTATTGTGAACAATTGATGGTTTGTTACTTTTATTAAAATGTTCATGTTATAATATTGTTGAATATTCTGGTAGAGCAACACCCACGCCCACACCTAGAATGCACACATAAATTAACTAACATGAATTTACATCAAGGATAAGAAGTATTTTTTTAAGAATATTCAATGAATTTAACTGAATCTTACGAGAGAAGCACCCGAACTGTTTAAAAGCTTTTGAGTTCGGACTTTGTGCATAAGGTAGATCCCAATGAGATATAAAAAAAAACCCAAAATGCCAAGTGCCCATAGGTCTTTCCTGCAAAGTTATAGGTGTTTTACTGAAATTTTAACTTATCGTAGCGTGTGCACTAAAGAATCAAATGACGATATTTCGAGCTGAAATTTTGCCTACAGATAGGTCTACAAGTAAATAGAATGTTCTGAAAATTTTAACTTAAAAGAATGCTTCCTTCACGAGATATCGAATTCCTAAAATGTTTTATATTTCACGAAAGATTCGAGAACCTCATGTTTTTTCGGGGGTTTCAATATCTCGAGAAGGGAACGTTCTTTTGAGCTGAAATTTTCAGGACATTCTATTTACTAGTAGTTCTATCTGTGAGCAAAATTTCAGCTAGAAACATCGTCATTCGATTCTTTAGTGCATACAGTACTATAGGCTAAAGTTTCAGTAAAACACCTATAACTTTGCGTAGAAAGTCTATAGGCACTTGTCCTTTTGAGATTTTCTATATCTCATTGGGATCTACATTATGCACAAAGTCCGAACTCAAAGGCTTTTAAACAGTTTGGGTACTTCCCTCGTTAGATACCAATACATATAGCAATCTATCAACTTATCTGCTAATCTACTTTCTATCCATTTATCTACTTTGTTACCTAACCACTTACCTATATATCTATCTATCTAACTAATTACCTACTAACTATCTTTCTACCTACCTACCTAATTATCTGCCTATCTAACTATCCACCTACTTAACTAACAAGTTAATTTTAACTATTTGTCTTATTACCTATTTGTAGATTGACCGTACTTCTAAAAACTTAATACCCCGCTTAGCAGATTACTCGTAGATATGTTTATCTAGTTAATGTCGATTTCAGATTTAAGCGAATCTCAGCTTTTGTGGCATAACAATCAAGAGCTACAGTGTGTGTTTTGAGCACTATCTATAGTTAATATTGCTCTGTTGTTTTTTTACATAATCAACAACAAATTCTCTTGCTTTTCGTGTAGGATACATGATCCGACGTAATATTACAATTGGAAATATATTTTTAGCCTGGTCGGATGGGGACCATCTCCAAAATTCACCATATGCTCAATAAGAAAAGTAAGAGAATTTTTGTGTCGATTATAGATACTATTGAAAATCCATAAACTGTTTAGTTCTTATATTATTATATATAAGTACATATATGACAGAATTCTTTTATTCATTATCAAAATAAAGGATTACACTACAATAAAATGTGTGGCACTTATGTGTTGCTAATTATTATGTTGCAATTAGAATATGTTGTATTATGAATAATGTTATGGTCTATCTGCTGGCTATTCATTCACTGTTTTGTTTTGTGCATACAGCTACATCTAGCCAATTCAATTGGAAAAGTTAGACTTATGTATTTTCATATGTCTTCTTTTTTTAAATTATTTCTCGATTAGTTCTTGGTCAAGAACATACCGATTGATCAATGATCGAGAGAGGACCGCCTCGAAGCGGTACGATCGAGTTCAGAAGACATCGAGACGGCTACATCACAAAATCTGACCACCTTGAATTTTAAGAATAAGTCATCAATTCAAATTAAATTTAAAAAAACGTGATTATTTGCTTGTTCAGACAAAAATGAACAATACACTGAATAGTAGATTTGAACCATGTTTCTAGAATGTGTCGCATGTGTTGTGAAAGAAAATGATGTGCCGCTGTTGAACAGAATGTGTCGCAACGAGCGCTACATGTCGCACTTTAATATGTCGCACAGTAGGACACATACGACACATTTTATTTTAGTGTGATGATAGAATGACTGTTATTCATCATTCGAAAAGAACGAAACACAAAGAAAGAAAAATGAGTCTCGACCGAGATTTCAATTCAGACAGTATCACAAGTGGTAATTAATCAAACGTTTTTACCAACCAAAGGGTCGAAATACAATCTTAACTCAGATTCTAATTCAATTTGAACATTTACTTGATTTTTTTCGAATAATAAATAAAACCGTCCTGTCATATACATTTATATATAATTATATATGATTTAATTCAATGGCAATAGACAGGCATATTTTCAAATCGTCAATTATCAAGATCGATTAGTGTTAATCTTCGTATGAAGAAGTTTCTATTCGTAATATTACCCTCAAAGATTAAAATAAATGTTCACATTGAATTAGAATCTGGGTTAAGACTGTGCTTCGATACACTGGTTAGTAAAAGCGTCTGACTTGTTATCACTTGTGATACTACCTAGGTTTAAATCTCCGTCGAAATTCATTTTCTTTTCTTTGTATAGCATTCTTTTTGACTGCTGAATAATAGTCGTTTTATCATCTTTTATTTGAATAACGAAAAAAAAAGTCCTATCATATACATTTATATATCGTCATTCGAAAGGGGTTATGATCATCATGAACCGTATGAATCGCTCATGAAATGGTATCGAGAATGGTTTCTTAAGATCATCAATCGCAGGAAGGACATATGAAAGGGTATATAACGTGGCTTAAAGAAGCGTTCAAGATGATCATTAACCTGAAGAGAGCGTTCAAATTGGCAAACGGAAACTTCTATTTTATGAAGTTTCCAACTTTTAAGAAAAAGCTATCTAACCAAATGTTAAAGGATTGAAACGGTTGCAAAAGCAAATAGCACTTAACCAATGCTCAAGCACAGTAACACAAAAGACTGTAGTGCAAAACACAACTAAAATGAGCCATTTCATTCTACCGGTCTCTAGAAATGTTGAAAAACTATCAAAACAGCTAAATCACGGAAAGAAAAGAAAAAAAACGTGCACTAATTGCTTCCATTCTCGCCATCACGTGCTTGACACTTACAAGCAGAACTAAACCGAGAAAAAAAAGTAAACTAAACAAACTTATTCCATTTCTTTCATAAGACCAAGAAAGATTATTGGCCAAACTAAGCGAAGAAAAAAATAATGCTGTTAATTTTTTATTTTATTTTTCTCCAAAGAATGCTAAAGAGTTACTAAGACAGCAAATCACAGAAAGAAAAGAAATGTAAACTAATTGCTTCCATTCTTATCACCATATTCTCGACAAATACATGTAGAACTAAGCCGATAAAAAAAAGTAAATTAAAAACAATTATTCCATTGCTATCATAACATCAAGGAAAACTATCACTGTAAATAAGCGAAGAAAAATAAAAGTACTATTAATCGTATTATTTTATGTTTCTCCATAAAATACTAAATAACTAGCAGGAAACTAAATCATGGAAAGAAAAGAAAAAAAATGTAAACTAACTGCTTCTATTCTTGTTACCATATTCTTGGTAAATACATGCAGAACTAAATTGAGAAAAAAGTAGACTAAAGAAACTTATTCCATTTCTTTCATAAGAACAAGGAAAACTATCGCTGTAATCAATCAAAGAAAACAAAAACAAACAATATAACTTATTGAGTGCCTGGTAATAAGGTACTCGACAGCTATATGATTAATCAAATGAAGAAAAGAAAACTAAAGTTAGTTTTCTGATCCGAATTCTCTCATAAAATAGCTCAGATCTAACAGGATAACAAAATGAAGAAAAGAAAAGTTAAGTGAATTTCCTGATTTGATTTCTCTTATAAAATAGACGAGAATTGCCAGAATAACTGCCCAGAACGAGTATTATGGCAGTCGTAAACGATCGTACACGGTCATATACAATGTCGTTTGTCATCGTATTCCACATTAGCTTTTCATACTTCCCCTCGTTCTTCCAACTCTCCAAATAATAGAAAAACTAATATTTAGGGTACCAAGTCTGACCGTTAGTTTCAATTCTTTTTTTCTTATACAGCGTCGATGATATATCAAACAAATATGATTGTTTTTCGAGATAGTAAAACAATCATATTTGTTTGATATATCATCAACACTGTATAAGAAAAAACAATATGGGACCTTCAGCCAGACTAAGTATCCTCATTTGTTTAAAATAATACGTAACCTTCGATTTATCATCATATATTAATCTAAAAATAAAAAATAAAATTTATTTAAATAGATTAAAACTTATCCCTCGATTTATCGTTGTACTAGTCTAAAAATAAAAATAAGAATAGAAATAAAATTTTTCTAAATTAATACTTACTGCAGCATCTAGAACACGCGTTTACTTTTTTATGAAATTATTCAATGCAGTTTTTTTTTAGTTTAATGTTTGTATAAAATATATCTCTGATTAGTTATATAAAAATATATACAATAACCAATACATAAGTTATTATACAAAATCGAGTATAAAAAAAAGTCAAGATGCATTTCCACATTAATATATCTAATAAAAATTAAATTTTGAATGCGATAGATTGAAATTGTCAGCTTTTTAGTCAAGCGTCTACATTGTTTTTTTATTGATATTAACATTGAATTTACTTCTTGTCGTCTATGAAACATGAAAGATAGCATTATTCAGCAAAGGATCTAGAACAAAATTAAAAAAAGAGATTGTTCGCACGTTCCCATCACAGTAAATATAACAAGAGTCTAGTCAGCTCATTATTAATAATTAGAAAGCATATTACATGAAGATCATGTAAAGTGAAAAAGATAAAACAAATAAATAATTTGTAACAAGAAGTGACAGATATATAACACTATCAATCTATCTTTCTATATACGAGAAAAATGTACGACCAATGTACGATCGTATACGAGCTTCGTTTACAATGGTTACGTTCAGTGGTGGTTTACGGCAATCGTATATAGTCGTATTGAATGGTATACGATCGTAGATTTTAAATCTGGGTGAATAAAGAAAAAAAAACTAAAGAAAATTAACTTTTCAAGTTCTCTAATAAGATGTGGGAAAACTATCGGAATTAAGTTATCGATCAAAAGAAAAGTAAACTAAGACTAAGATACTCGATTAATTTCACAAAATGCTCGACAACTATCATTATAACTAAATGAAGAAAAAAAGCCTACTAATGTAACTTCATCGATTTCACTTATAAAATGATTAAAGTCTATCAGGATTCTTAAATCAAGAAGAAATTGAAGCTCGCTAATTGATTTTGTTTCTGTCGTAAGATGCTGCAGACATATGGAGCTGTACATGAATCACGTAATTAACGAGGAGTTCAAGGTATCTCTGAAATATTGCGTTTGATTACAGATAAAAGAGGGAGATGATAAGACAAATGATGAAATTATCAACGCTATTCCATAGCCAGTTTGAAAAACTTGATTATTCATGTGGAAAATAAGCAGTATCCATTTGTGCGATGAGTAAGAATTTCACTCAAACATACGCGATTTCCTGAAAGACTTGAGTTATTGCGTCTACGCTGTCTCAGATAGAAAATAAACTAAATTGCAGCTCCGCTTTCTTTCAAATTCTAATCTCATGTATTGAGATAGCCAATATTTCATGGATCAGTTCGCTACACATCATAAACACTGGAATGCGAAGTTATCAAGAGCGAGCGATATCATTATCATCTACTTTATATAATGTCACTGAAGACACGTAAAAGCATATGGAACAAAATACATGATATACAAATAGTTGCGTTTTTTTGCCGTATAGACAAAGATTCTTAAAATGAAAACTAAGGTCTGTCAACAATCATTGGCATACACCATGAGGATGCCATGCATTATCCTGGTATGTCAAAGCAAATCATACACTCATTTTCAACATGTGCATCTTTCGACATTTCTATAGCCTTTTTTTTTTTCAATATTTTAATTTTCGACCATAGTAGGAAGAATCGAATTCTTCTTACTAGACCCTATTCTTAGTCTATGGGAAACAACAAGTAAAGTAGGAAAAAAAGAATATTTTAAATATGGCATACATTTGCTTATCAACAGAAAAAACTGTACGGTAAAAGAGAGAGCATTTTCTTTGACTGATATAACTCTACAAAATGCATAAAGCTTGTCATTTTGTGATTTATGGCATCAATAAATAATTCACGAGTCAGGTAACATGAAACGAAAGGTATGCTTAATGTTTTGTTTTTTTTTCGGTCATAAAAGCTTAAATATTGCAGACTAAAGGTGTACGACAGCCTTCGAAGAGAACGAGCACAAACGCGCTGAAGTAACCATTCATTGATTGATTGATACCTTCAATGGCAAATAACAACGGCAATAACAATCTACATGGCTATGTTGCTCTGGGTTGGGAGAGTGTTCGCTCTGTTTTCGACCAAAATTTAGTTGAAGGACTTGATATTGGGGCAAGTTTATGTGTTTATCATCAGGGACAATGTGTTGTCGACTTGTACGGCGGCTGGAAAGATATACAAAGGAATAAAGAACCATATACATCGGATACATTGCAATTGGTTTTCTCAGTATCAAAAGGTGTTATGGCTGCAGCGATAGCATTATGTGTAGAAAAAGGTTGGCTTGACTATGATAAACCTGTTGCACAATATTGGCCAGAATTTGCTGCCAATGGAAAACAGGTACGGCATATTCGAAGAGTAGTACTACTAGATGATAATATCTTTCTTCTTAAGAATATAACAGTAAGTGATGTATTATCACATCGAGCTGGTTTGCCATATGTTGATGAAAAATTAACCCTCGACGATGTATGTAATTGGTCTCGAATAACTTCTCTATTGGCAGCTCAAAAGCCACATTGGGAACCTGGAACCACACATGGGTATCATCCAGTTACGAGTGGTTTTCTTGGTGGTGAACTGGTTCGTCGTGTCGATCCTCATCATCGTTCCTTTGGTCAATTCGTTCATGATGAAATAGATAGTGAATTTTACGTGGGTATATCCAATGATGAGATTGAAGCACGTGTTGCTCCTCTTTTTCGACAGGTACATACTCAGCTGCTGAAAAACAGAACGAAATTAGTTTTTCTTAACCAATAACTAAGGTTTTTTTCCATACACAAAATTTTTATTATTTTATCTCTCAACGAATTGATATAGTTGTCTGCACTAATAAGTAACTAAATCGTATCTTCATGTTTGTAAGATCAATATGAATTCGGTTACTTTGCCTCCGATGAATTCGTTCACTGAAAAAGCTTTAACATGCAGTGGTGCTTTTCCTGTTGAACCACAGAATACTAGTGACTGTTTCTTCAATAAAACTCAACTTCATCAAGCTGAAATACCTGCTGCTAATGGTATTACAAATGCTCGTACTTTAGCACGGATATATGCACGTCTCATGAGTGATATCAATGAAGATGGTCAAAAAAAACAACGTCTTATAAGCGAAAAGACATTATCACAAGCTACAACAAGTGTGACACCATCGGATGAACCTGATCGAATTTTGTTTGGTGTAAAATCAAATTTTGGAAAGGGTGGTTTTCAAATGTATAGTGATTATTTCAAAGCAATGGGTATTGGTGTATTTGGCCATAAGGGTAAGGTCTGTCTTTTTAATCGTTTATGTAATGAAAATAAGAAAATGTTAGAAACAAAATATTTCTTAATGTTTTAAAATTTTTATTTGATATTTGTTACTACATAGGTATGGGTGGTAGCTGTGCATTTGCTTATCCTCCACAACAATTGACTTTTGCTCATGTTTGCAATCAACTTAATTTCGGTATGCCAACTCTTGACCCGCGCACTGTTCGTCTACTTAAGGTGATTGAAAATATTCTGAATCATAAAAATGATTCATCGATATCTCAATTACATGTACAATCAACAGACACAATACAAACAAGTTGATTTATAATTTGAAATTTTATCTCATTTTGAATCTTATATCACTTCAAGCTTATATTATTAACTTAAAATTTATTTCCTTTGTTTTTAAATATATTTTTAAAAATTTATCATCTTTTTACCATCGAGAAAACTTATTTACATTTATTTTTTAGCAACAATTTGACGAATTGTTTTTTTTTACGAGTTACCAGAAATTATTGTTTTTTTTGTTTTGTTGGAAGAATAAAAATATTCGTTTATTCATATAGATATTAATATTAAAAAAAAAACAATATATTCAAGATACGCATTTAATAATATTTCATTTTACACAATTAAAAGAAATGTCAAATTGTTTAATGATCTGTTTTTTTTAAAAAGTCACACACCAACACTTTGTCTTTCCGTCTGCCTCTTGGTCACTTGAGTGAACATTTGTAGAATGATTGCACAGAATAAATGAAACATAAAATTGAAAAACTTTGGAAAAATGTCTTGTAGTGAACTTCATAAATGATTAGCTAATATACAAACTGTTTTTTTGCATTACTCCATCTCTGAACAAAATGAATTAGAAAATTGATAAGCTTGGAAACGCTAATCAAGTTGAATTTTTCTAAATCAAATGTTTTTTTCTATCACTGTAGAAGATAAATGATAGGAATGAATTGTGTAACATGTCGATGATTATCGTTACGATTTATATCAGTACTATTCGAAAGTTTCACAGAAGCTACATAGATTAGAAATACCAAGATGCAGAATGACCACTAGAGTTTTTATGAAACCGAACCCCTAGTTTTTCAGCGCCCACAGCTGATCTACAAAAACTTGCTCTCAAGAGACATCATGATAGAACCAAAAAATCCTCCACAAAATAAGCCGTTTCCAAACACTGTACAACTCTTTTTGGTTGAAAAACATCAGATTTATGGAAGGTCTTCATTAGGTTCTTGTCAAATCTCTCTTCATCTAATGGCTACTGGAATGACCAAACGTCCGTCGTAAATGTTAGTGTACCAGATCGATCTTTTCATACTATTGCTATATTGAAGACATCAATACTCTATTTCAATCTATTTTTGATCAGTGGCTCTTCTAAAGTTGTTATGAAGGGTAAAGGATTAAGTAATGTTCATGATTGAATACGGGATTTGACATATTGGCAATAGGTACCACCCTATTACAGATAGATTTAGATGCAATAAAAAAAAACAGGAATATCTTATTATTTTCAATATAAATTTAAAAATTGAATACATTGCAATTGATTCTCTCAGTATCAAAAGGTATTATGGCTGCAGCAATAGCATTATGTGTAAAAAAAAGGTTGGCTTGACTATGGCAAACCTGTTGTACATTATTGGCTAGAATTTGCTGCTAATGGAAAACAGGTACAGCATGTTCACAGAGTAGTACTACTAGATGATAATATCTTTCTTCTTAAGAATATAACAGTTAGTGATATAATATTACATCGACCTGGTTTGCCATATGTTGATGAAAAATTAACGCTCGACGATGTATGTAATTGGTCTCGAACAACTTCTCTATTGGCAGCTGAAAAGCCACATTGGGAACCTGGAACCACACATGGATATCATCCAATTACGAGTGATTTTCTTGGTGGTGATGCACTAATTCGTTGTGACAATCGTCATAATTGTCCCTTTGATCGATTCGTTCGTGAAGAATTAGATACTAAGTTTTGTGTTGGTGTCTCCAATTATGAGATTGAAGCATATGTTGTCGATCTCAGTTTCAAAATAATAAGAAGAAAGATAATACGCTATCGCTAAATAAAGTCTTTCTAGTATTTCATTGATAAGATTTTTCGTAACTTTAAAAGTAACAACAATTACTTAATGTATTATAATGATAACAATGATGTATTTGTCACGATATAGTGAACATAGTCTAAGTGACTGGTATATATTCATTTATTAATCGATGATGCTTATAGTAATGGGAAGGAATAGAAATGACTTTTAAGTGAGATAAGTTGGTGTGAAATAATCAAAGATATAGTACCATGAAATGAATCTGATCGAAATTGGTATAATATAAAAACAACATTTGAAATGGTTGTTTTATAATCATATAGTTATATAGTGATTGTTACAATCTATTAGGAGGTAATGTGTTCACACATTTGAGGATGATCTTTATAAATTAGATTGAAATACTCTGTAGTTTTAACAAACACTCATTTATATCGAAGCATAAATAGTATTTTTATTTGTATTCCAAATAGGTTTCTGATGATAGTTATACTTTCATTTTTCACTACTGCAATAATTATTCATCTACTTAGTACTCACCTGATTCACATGATCGAAAATGTATTCCGCGTTCAATCAATGTGAACAATGATCATCATAGCAAAAATAGGCATACTATAGAAGAGATCATTGTTGAAAATCTCCATTAGTTGTTTGCTTATTGACAAAGTGTCCAGAACACTTGCATTGGAATCGAAAAATATATCAGTATAATATCAAAAGTTGATATCACTTAATATTGGCACCAGTACAAATTTTCTGAGATATTTTGTTGGTTCTATACAATACAATACTTCCGCGGGGTTAGTAGCCATTTTAAATCTGATCTCACTCATTACAGTGCGCTCTGCTTTGGGAATAATTCTTTGATATTTCTATTGTTTGATTTGAGAATTGATAGTTGTGAAGAAATCAAAGAGTTTAAACGTCATGAAATATAAATGCTTTGCTTCCATAATGAAAACCATGTCATCTCTTATTTCATCCAACTTAAGTGTTGTAAAAACATCATTACACATGTGAGATATAATTCTCTTATTGATTTTTCATGTAAAAAGTATTTTGATGTATTTTCTTCGTCTAAATTATGATTTTATTGAATAATAATGTGAACGTATTAATCAAAAAATTTTGTTAAAGTAATTTGTCAGTATACTATTGATCTTTTCTATATCAAATAGTATAATGCTAAAAATTCTAATCATAGCTTTGATTGAAAATGAAAGAAAAAAAACGAGCGAAAAAAGATGGGACGAGACTAGAGATCGATGTGACCGCCGTGACCATCTCTATGATCAGAGTCTAGTCATGAAAAATTTTTACTGCAGCTATGTAACGACTGTTTTTGGTATTGTAGAACTCATACAACGTTTCATGACAGTGTAAATTAGGATCTAAGCTTTTCCTCTGCTTCTTCATGCTCTCTTACAGAGCTTTGTTCTTAGCAATACTTTTTCAGTTGCTTCGTATTGCTGGAATAAAAATAAATATGCTAGCAGTGAATGATTCGAGAAAAATACAAGCAGTAGCAAATACACATTCAATAACATTTATAAAATCTAATCCATTAGCAATCTTAAGTGATTTTCGATCAAGAACCAAAAATCCGATTAATACATTCGTGATTTTATTTTTCGTTTTGTGACGTACATGATTCAATTTGCCTTTAGTTCAATCTAAAAGTTTCGTTACTTTATTTTTATCGTATTAGCCATTTAAGAAAAAACTCAATGGCACGAGTTAATAAGCTTTTGCATACAATCACAAATGGTCGTTGCTCTGGACAGATTACACTAATACAGTAAAAACAAATTTCTTGACTCAAAGTCACGATGGTATCCGCGACCAAAACAATACTGATCAACGTCGAATTTTGATATGGACGACAAACTCATATATAATGCATATGCTTCTCAAACGTTTTTTTATCCATTTTTTCTGTATTGGTTTTTTATTAATCTTTTAATCAATATACAATTTATTACAGATTATGTATCACTTCTGTTGTTGAATACAATGGATGACTTGGAAGTTGTGACCTATTTCGCTTAAAAAAACATTTTCCATATAAATAGATGTTTTGTAGCACTGTCTTTATAGTGAATAAATGAAGTAACATGCACTTTTCAAAGTGACCTTAAATAAAATCTACTCGATTATTTAGCCTAGAAACATTTGGGATTTTTGAAAGCAACTTAACACTTGATATGTGCAATGCTAAGAAACGAATTAGTAGACAAAGTATGGCTCAAATAATCAATTCACATTTCAAAACTACGTCGAATATCTAATACATTGACTGAATATAACTGATTTCGTGCAGTAGTTTTATCTGTAGCAAGGAAGAATCCTACCGAGGCCACACTTTACATTGCTAATGAATTACACTCTTATGAAAATTCTTCTATTTTACGTCGAGATTTAGTAAGACGAATATTAAAAAAAATCACTAAAAGATCGACTAAGATATAGTACGTCAAGAACTGTTAGACTAGAACACTTTACAAAAGCAGTGAACAAGTAAATACAAATTGATGAAGTCAAAGTCAAAGAAAATTAGTGCACAAAATCAGTTACATTCAGTAAACATATTGTTAACTAATTCATTGTTAACGTTGCAAATATTGTGTTAATTTGATTTTAAATTTTACAGACGTTTCTAGGCTTATAAATTTCTTATAAAATGAGTTAGTGAAGTCAATTTAAGGTCGTTTTGAAGAATGTATTTTAATTTACTTATTCACTTTAGAAATAACTCTACAAGAACATGTATTCGTATGAATATAGGTTTTTATACAAAATGAGTCAGGACTTCTGGGCTATTGTTTAAAGATTCAAATATTAGAAGAAATCATTTATGTTCATCAACAGCATCAATGATTTGAAAAAAAAAAATTTTAACACTTGTTATGAATGCACTTGATAAACAAGATTAAGCTTACATTTATTTGGATTTATTTGATATTTTTTTTTTATAATAGTAATAATAATAAAATACAATATACCCGACAGATGCTTTTTCTTATCAAATAATATAGAACATCCCTTATGATTTTGTTTTTCTTCGATAAAGAATAAATATAAAACAACGAACCAATTAAATAAAGAATATCTGAACACAAAACACCAAAGTTTTAAACAATCGGTTTAAAATTTTGATAAAACGATTGCGTTACATCAATCATTAATTCTTTTGCTGTTTCAGGAAAATCTTCAACAAAAGCTGCTGGTGATCCTCCATAAATCGCTAAATAAAAATCAAATAAATTTAATTAAACAAAAATCTTCAAAGAACTTACTATATGATGGTATAACTGTTTCAGGTGGAATAACACTATTTGGTAAAATATAAGAACAATCCATGATAATACAACGTCTTCCAATAACACTGTTTTTTCCTATATGTACATAAGAACCAATTGATGCTGCATTAATAACACATTCATCTTCGATAAAAACATGATCACCGATTTGCATTGGAAAAAAAGCAACACCTTTAGCAAATTTTTTAAATGGTGGTCGAATAACACATTTTTCTCCGATAACACAATTTTTTCCAATTTTAACAGCAGCTAAATCTCCACGAACAATGCAATCAGCCATAACAATCGTTTTACCTTGAAGAACAATATTTTGTGAACCACACATTATTGAACGGCGACAAACTTTATTGCCTTTACAAAAACAAAAAAAAAAAGAAGTATTAATATTTTAAAATAAATCAAAAACAAAATTCATTACCTGACGTTGTTTCAATAAAATCAGATTTTTTATAGAAAATTTCTGCTAGTTCCATCTAGAAAAATAAAGTTCAGGAATTATATTTTCTTTGTTTATATGAAGATATGTGGTTGAGATAATTTACATCTACATACACTTTGACGTACATGCACGTTTTTTTTTCCATTGCATTAAAATGATACTAAGCCTCTGTCAAAGAAAAGAGGGCGTTCGATTCAAGTATATGTATACACTTAAAGATCAGAAAATAAATGTTGGAGAAAAAATTTTCGATTAAATATGCAGAATAAAAAAAATCTATTTCATTATATGTGAAATATTTTCATAAAAATATTTAATCAATTCAATAGTGTCAGATTAACTAATTTATAGTTGTATAAAAAATAAATCTTTTTTTTTTTTCATTATTTTTGCATTTTTGTCTTCTTTGTTCTAATCCATTTTAAACGATTCGTATGAAATAGAGCAAAGGAGACAACAGAACAACTGAGAAAAAAAATAGATCATTCAGAGAAGGATAGAAAGAATGAAAAATTCTTTCTGTAAAGTTTATTTTTAAAAATTCTTATCGAGAACTTAACTATAATCTTCTGAAATAATTTGCATTCCTTGCTCAACTTTTACATCTCTTTCCAACAATGTTATGTTCATTCTGTTTTCATAAAATTGAAAACTTCGAAGGGATTGACATGATTTCATGATGATACATAGTTCAATAATGATCTGTTTACTTCTCCGAGGAAAAATATCAGTTTCTCTTCTAGATAAATCAGAATTTTATCGTGATAAGATCATAACAAATGAATTTGCATATGTTTTTAATATATTTTAACTCATTTTCAAATTAGAATAAAACTTTGACTCAGTTCAGAATTAACTTGTGTCTCTTTTAAGATCATGATTATTTATCAATTCAACTGAAAGTACTATTTCATATGAATTGAGGATTAGCATTAGTCTCAATAATATTAGACAATTCTCTAAAAAATATTTGAAGTTCGTCTCTCACAAAATCATTTCATTCATATACAACACTCATACACATCACGTCAAACAATTGTTGGATAAAAAAAGAGTAAAAAAAAAATGAACCATCATTCTATTGGTTCAAGTCACTAAGGATAGGTTTCATACAATTTTGTATGTAGCGTGTGTATGTAGCTTATGTCAATCAAGATATGTATATATATTAAAACAAAGTCGAATCATTACAAATCAAAAATAATCACAATAGAAATAAAAAAATCATTTTAACTTTTTTTTCTTATGCTGGTAATTGATAAGTCTTATCCCATAATTGCAGAAAACCTAAAATGGATGCAATTGTTCCAGCAAGACCTTGTAAACCATTATTAGCACGAACAATATTCAAATTTGATAATGGTATATAAAGATCACATAAATTTTTAAACGTATCAATAACCAATGGTTTATTTGTCCAAAATATAGTTGCACGTCTCATTAATGATTTGTCTTGTTTTTGTTGATGATTATGTTGTCCAACAGCAAATGATGCTTGCATTTCATAATAATCACGTGTTAATGCTAATGATAACCATAGTAGCCATACTTGATTAAGATATTGTTGTAAATGTTGCGGATATTTAAAATAAATAATTTTAAAACGATGAAGTAATAAGAGATTGTCAAATAACATAAATAAACTTTGACAAACAGCAATTAAACCAAATAATGTTCCAATACGTTTATTTCGTATATGAAAACTTTCCAAAACACTTTTTACATAATCAACAAAGCGTCCAAGACGCATTCCTTTTAAAATAAAATAAAGTTTGACGAAAAAACAAAATTTCTATCCATTAGTTTACCTTTTCGAGTTAAACTCATCACTGATTCTAAATTTTGAAATAATTCAATTAGTCGTTCAACATTTACGACACGTCGTTTTTTTATACAATACCAGGCAATAAAACGTGATGCATATTGAATTATACGATAAATTTTATCACGACCAGCTGTGCGTGATGTAAAACGAATTACTTCGTCAAGACTAACTTTTGAACAAGACATCTGAAAAAAATAACAAGATATTTGCCTATTTACATTGACCATATAGTCAAATATTTTTAAGATGATAATTTGTTCCGTTTTTCTTTTAAACAGAAACCGTAAATAATAATGGGCGAAGCAAATGTTTTATTACTTTGATATTTCAATATAAAAACATTGTAGAATATCAATGATTTTGCCTTGAAAAATGATTCATAATCTCTTCAAAAAATTTTGTTTACAAAATATTCAAATTATACATAATTAGCTACTCTATATCTGAAAACTTTCTTTTCTGCTATACAAGGAAATTATATAGCTCATTCATAACTCTATCGATGATAGTTTTAAAAAAAAATCTAACTTGTGTTAGATTAAAACAATATTTTCAAACGTCAAAATTGCTAATTTTATCATTTTGAAATGATTCAGGACGATGCTTCTATTCTATTTAATAGTTTCCTCAAGAGACTATTAATTCATGTAATATATATCGTGTAAGATCAGTCGAAATTTCAAGTACGTTTTTGTGACTTTTTTTTACTGTCAAAGTAATTAGTATGTAACGTCAAGCAAATATCTCCAACGAAAACATTTTATAGACGAAATTTGTTGATAAGATTATGAGCTGGATTTCGAAACAAAATTTCCTCTCTGCAAAGCATCGATACTGAGAAATAGAAATCATAAAACTAATGCACAAGTTTAACTTCACCGTTACCATGTGAGTTAGTTAGAGACACATATTTAACATTCACGATGATTGCATTTGATTTATGAACTTCAGTTTAACTTTGTGTGTAAAAGGCATCGATTTGACTTTTAATCGGAATGAATACATAGGCTGAACCAACGAATTAGTTTTGATCAATTGACTAAGGAGTACAAGATTTTTGCAGTACTCAGATACATTCATATATAATTTGTATATAGCGAAAATTCGAATGTTTTGGTTGAGAGCACCGAAATTGATTTCACTATAAGCATTTACCTATTCAAGAATTTCGGATCTTTAGAATCGAATAAATAGTTGCGAAAACAAAACTCTTTGTCATTATCTTGAAGTTTGCTGGTATTCACACACAATATTTTTTTAAGATTATCTTCTGGTTGTACTATGCGATGGCTCAATTTAAAATATCCTTATACAAAACTCTGTCAGCTATTACTTTTATTTTCAAAGAAAAAAATATTTATCATTCAATCAATGTTCTATGATCTTCTTTGGTCTCTTTTAATAACAAGGAAGGAAAAATCTGGGTAAAGAAAGTAATACAATGATATAAAACTATTTGAGTTCATCAAGCTATATTCAAGACAGGATACAGAAGTTTTAACCTAATCCAAAATTTCGATGAACTTTCGGTTTCAGTTCCATTCATTAACTTCCAAAACAGCTACATTTCTATGGACAGTTGCTTCACAGTCACGCACTCTGCAGAACGCTAACAATAAAGCATGATTTCAATTCACACTGTTTAGGATTTGTTGAATAGAATTATAGCGTTGTAGTTCGATCTAAATGTATTTTAGTGAGCACTACGCAGAAAATCAACTATTCATAGAAATATGGCTTTCTGTAAAGATTAATAAGATACACTTGAGCTTAGACTGAAATTCCAGTCTTCCTTCAAAACAGTTGACAATCGAATTTCATAGAGTAATAGTAATAGTACAACATCCTTATCAAAAAAAGACAATATAATTTTACCATAACAAATATAAATTTAAAACTTCATACCTCTCCTTTGTATTAATTACTACTGTAGTCAAAATATCTAGTCGTATAAAACACACTGATATGATACTATCTAAAAAGATCATCATTAATACGTTTTCTCATAAAAATCCAAAGATCATACAGATTCTTTTTTCTTCAATATATCACGAAAATAAAAAAGTAGCAGCCAAAAAGAGAACAAAGAAATCTTCATAGACAACCACTTAGAGAAAAAAAACGATATCATACATATAAAAACAACATAACAAATCATACTATTGAATAAAACTTTTTCTTTTACTTCAAATAGTTGATCGATGGTATTGACAAACCAATCACATTGTCTATGAAATATGTAAATTAAAAACAAACTGCAAATGAATAATTATTAAACTTACATTATTTATTGATTCAACTAAAGCATATTCATCGAATAATCGACCTGGAAAATCTTTTTGTCGAATAGACGAAAGAGAATCATAATTTTGCTCTTTTGGAATATATTCAAATGGTTTAGCATCTGCCCGTAATTGAGATTTTTTTGACGAATTATATACTAAAAAAAAGCTTTCTAATAACAAGAAATCAAATGCATTGATTTTCAATCGAACTTTGATTTATATCATTATCAGTTTTAGTAATAGTTTCATTATCATTTGTTATATTCTTTTTTAATTGTATATCAATATTTGGTTTGTAAGAATAATTCATTTGATCATTATTAACTAATTTGATTGAACATTGATTTGTTTTAAAATGATGAACATCTTCACGTAATTGTTCAACAGCTGTTTTCATTTGATTTAATTGTTCAACACCTATTTGTTTACTTAATTGCGAATTAAATAATCGACGTTTTATACTAGTTAATTTGGACTGTTGAATTTGTTTAAATTTCTTTAATTTTTCATCAACTTTCGAATGTGCTTGTTTTAATTCAAATAGTTTTTCTTCATAAATTTTATCTAACTGTTTCATTTGATCATTTATCCAATCATTTAAATCTTCTAATGAAAAAAAAAACAGAATTCATTTATTTTTATTTAAATAAAAAAAAAAAAAAAAACCTTCAGCTGATCTAAATTGTTCATTATATGACATATTTTCAATTTCTTCAGTTATTTTATTAAATTCATCACAATACATATTTGCTTCACATATTAATTCTTCATTATGTTGTAAAAGATGTTCAACACATAAATACTACAATGAATAAAATATTTTTACAATAAATATATAGCGAATTCTTTCTTTTTACTCCTTGACAATGTAAACAAACGGCTATTGGACTATGGGCACAGTTAGATGTCTGGCAAAATTCCATCTAAATAATATAGAGAAATAGTAATATGAAGGCAATATTAAACTTAAACACTATGTGAAGATTATAACAATCGTCTGAGTCTAACTACAACGAAATTATCTGTTTCGATTGTTATATCCAATTATAAAAAGCAACTAAAGAGAGCGCTAGTCGAAACGCTTCACTCTGTTACTGTATGTCATGGTAAACATAACTATGCATTTGTGATGAATATTCGTCAGACTACCTTAAAAGGGATAATAAAGTATGAAAGTAAGATTTGATTGATAAGTGAATATGTGATCTTATTTATGCAAAAATTAACGTTCTTTAACCTCATTTTAGTCAATTAGAAAGCAGATTGTTGACAGTTATCATGAACGAAAGTTTGTCGATGCTGAAATAATAGACAAAAAAAGTTTCTATTTGTCCTAATTGAAATAAACATCAATTACATCCATATCTGAAATGTTTTTGCATACGATTTATTCAGTCATACTTTCTGAAAAACATAGAGTAAGTTTTCGTTGCTTTGCAGCCGATTGGCCATAAATACATGATTTTAAAATAAATAACTTGAACTTTTTTTTCAAACCAATATCATGAATAGTTTGAATTGATACACATTTTTCTTTTATTGTAAATTTTACTCAGTCTATTGTATACCTATTGTCTATGATTGTTTCTAAATACATTGACGATAAATTGCTAAAAATAGATTATTCTGGGTGAAATACAAACATTGTCATACAAAAGAAATTTCTTCATTCGTACAACATTCAATACTTTTCTCTTATTTTATTTATTACACGAAAAAAAAAAATTATCATAATATATTTAATTAGAGCATTCATTCTTATACAATAATCTCTCTACATATAATTTTCAAAAATGTGTGTGTATGTTCGAGTCAGAGGTCAGAGTGTTAAATAGATGAGAGCTGATCCAGAGTGTGTATTATAAGTGTCAGAGTGGATGTGAATGGGTGAGGTTGTAGCTGTATTGAAGATCATGAAATAACATCCACATTCACACAGTTTCTCGCTAGTATCTTATTATTATACTTGGAATTCGTTCTGTTTTTGATAAATTTTGTAATTGTATTTTTACGAAAAACGATTACATTCTAATGTGTGTTTTATCTTCATTGCTGCCGTTTCTATGACTAAATTATCAAAAAATACTCAAATATGTAATCTTTGTCGATCACAGCATGCTTTATAAGTAGTTGCCATTTGTACTTGTTATTTGGACTATTGTTTCTTTTCATATTCCTATGATTACAAGTGTTTAAAATGGAAAATGTTTAATGTGTACATGCGCTATAGCTCTGTATCATAAAATTGATACTTTCTTTGTAGTTGCTATTCTATCCAGCAATTTAATGATTATATTCAGTGGTTTGTAAGATTTTACAATAGATGATACATAATATAATATATCCTCAATAAATACTTCGTCAAGAAGAAAGTTAGACTCAAATAATTGAAAAAATGTGATTTCAACGACGTGACTCACCTACATCTTAAAACATGAATGTTATCTAGTAGTTCTAAATACAAATAATGAATTCATAGTAAAGTTAAATTCTATTGAAGGAATTTCGTTTGAGCGTACCTTTTTTTCTATGTGTACATCTTAAAGATAATAGATTAATAACGCTTCTGTCTTAAAAATCAAATCAATATGCATTATGAATCATACTCAATGATGATAGAAAAGCAAAAAGTACGATAGACATTGTTAATCGAACCACAATCAAGTGAAAGTAGTTTTCTTACAAAAAAAAACAAAATAAATAGAAGATAAAATACTAAAGAAAAAAAAACGAAGTATCATCATCGTCTATATTTTATCTTTTGTTTTATTTAC
Organism: Rotaria sp. Silwood2; assembly: GCA_905329745.1. NCBI lineage: Eukaryota > Metazoa > Rotifera > Eurotatoria > Philodinida > Philodinidae > Rotaria > Rotaria sp. Silwood2. The sequence continues at coordinate 413,096 of CAJNSZ010000023.1, forward strand.
TTAAATACATTAGCATTTCATCATTATAATTACCTGGTCATATTGTTGTAACTCTTTTATTTTCTATTAAAATGATGAGAACGATAGTCCTTCTTTTATTTTGTCTTCATAATCATTTTACAATACATGCATTAATTGATAACAAGAATAATTTAACTAAACTTGATTGTACTTATAAAGATGCAAGATTTGGTCGTATTGATTTATCAAGAGTTGGTTTAAAACATGGCATTCCTGCCTTTCGACATGTGCTCAAAGACGATTATTTTTATTCGTAAGTATCTACTATTCATTATGTCTAGGATTTTTTTTAACATTTAAATCTATCTGAAAATATATAGTTACAATCCATGTTATCCATTTTCTGAAGAATCATCTTGTACGAATGTAGCTATATGTCAAAGTCAGTACTTTTCTTTTTAATTATTATCTTTGAATTCGATAGATTTTTCTATATAGTTTCTAAAACTGGATCAGCTTATTATGTTCTTGGTTTGAATTCAATGGTTAGTTGGTCCGTAACAGTTGATGGTACTGTAACACTTGTATATTCAACACTTGATCGTCAAACAATAGTTAATCTTGCTTGTTGGAATGAAATCGATCAGCTTGCTATTAATGGTGAATATGAATTACGACATTATAATTTAACTTTATTTAGTAAATGTGCGTGTTGGAATGGTTGTTAGTTTCAATTTTATCTTTTAATAATGCTCTTTTTTTTCTATAAAATCAAGAATATGATTATTTAATTCACAGCAGAAATCTGCCGAGTAGATAAATAGTCATCTCTGTCACTGTCTATAAATGAAGTATTCACTTCATTCCACCTGAGCGGCAAGTTCTTTGAAGTGCAACTCTATTGCATATTTTGCGAATACCTAGGTTAAACAAATACAACCGAAAAATGACCGTACTTCAGGAGATAAGGCAGTTTATATATCTCGGCAGTATGGTTATATATCTCTGTGTTGTATATTGAAATATACGAACATTTATATAAACAAAATTTATGCTGATTTATTGTTTTCGTATATGAAGATCGCATAGGAAATCTATTTTGATTGTATTGCTGAGCTATAATGTGTACATCACAATTGTTGTTTCATTTTCATGATATTAGATAGATTAAATAAAATAAAATAAAATATGTATAAACTATTTCAAAATACCAAAAACGAACGGCAATTATTCTATTCCTTTTTTTTAAATGAATTTAACTATATTCTTAATTAAGTAGAACCTTGGCGTCAGACAAATGAGGAACAGCATTCAATCTAGTTTTACTCCGCCACTGAAAATTTTAATATTGTTTCGTGACGATATGACTACAGAATGTTTCGCCTATTGGCATTGACAACTTTGCCCAATCAGATCGAATTCGCTTTATTTAATTAAAACTAAAATAAGTTGTTTTTACAGCTCATGAGAGAACCTATCTAGATGTCAAATCGGTTTTCGATCGATACAGTATTTTTTTGATGAATGCTAGTGAGTAATAGAAAAGTCTAGAATGATTTGGTTTTCTGGATCTTCGTTCTCGAGATGTCGAAATTTCACTAGATTTTTTATGAAAAAGTTGTGATAACCCTTAAGTCAAGTGGAAAACTAACTTTCAAGTTTTAACTTCAAACTTTACAGCACAAAGTTCTTAAAGAGATTAGTTCATTGGACAAGTTTTAGCTCTTCTAGTATGTTCTTTTTGAAGATGGAAATTCATGAACAAAATTGACTTTTATACATGAGACTATTTCGAATATTCAATATTCCAAGATAGGAGATACTAGAAACTTTACAGCTTACCAAATGAACTAATCTCATTTGAGAACTTGGTTCGTTCAAAATTTGAAGGTGAAAATAGGTTTTCCACGTGATCTGAGAATACTACAACATTTTTTAAAAGATTCAGTAAAATTTCGATATCTCTAAAATGCAGGTCCAGAAAATCAAACCATCTTACACTCTTTTATCATCCACTAGTACTCTTCAAATGAGCATCGTCTCGATCGAAAAGACAATGTGATACTTGGAGAAGTGCCTTGTCAGAAACGATCAAACATATTTGTTATGTAGCTTGTAATTTGCATATTTAATAATGATATAATTCAATGCTCTAGCATGAGCACAATAACATGCATTCAGATGAACATGAAGCATAAAACAAAAATGAACAATGATTTTAATCAGCTAAACGTTTTCTTTTCTTTTTTATTGTTGAATTTTTGATAACACGTTTTGGTTCATCTAGTAGAAAGAAAAAATATTAAAAAAAAAGAGATTTGAAAGAACACAATTTTGTTTACCTGAACCAAATGGTAAACAACGGAGTTTTAATTGTTTTGGAAATTCGGGTCGAAAAGTTACTTCTTTTGGTGCACAATCCGTAGGTGGTTCAATATCTTGGACTAATGAATAGGTTTCTACTGGTGATGAAACTGAGAAAGAAGGATTTCCTCATGAAACGAAAAGACAAGGCGTACCTAAATGAGCTTCATTTCCATTAGTACTCTTTTGAAAACAATAAAAGTCAGCATTTGAATCATTTTGACGCCGAGCTCGTAATTGATGATCACCCTAAGAAGAACAAGAATTAAATTTTTTGTCCTTAAAAAATCATGAAATTTACCACAGTAAATTGTCTTCCTTTAGTAAGATGTCGATAAGACAGTGGAAGTTCATTGATATTAGAAAATGATTTGAGTAACTATTTATAAAAAAACAAAATATTATAAAAAGAAAATAAGAATTCAATTTATATTCACATACAGTTTTTGGAAACAGTAGAAGTACAGGTTTCATATTCGTCATCTAAAATAATCAATGCAATATTGACTTAGAATATAAATATATAGTGAACATTTATACAATAAAATATGAAGGCCAGATAAGAAATAGAAACAATAAAAAATTGAATGAGATTCAATGAACATATGTAAATAAACGAAAATTTTCATGACATCATCATTATTCATAAGAAAATCAAACATCACTATAAAAGAATAAGTGTAGAATCATAAATGCTCACTATCCGTTTATTACCATTACAAAAATCCTTTTCAGATTTATGAGCATAATCTTTCCTGTCATCAATTATTCTACTATTTTCTGTGTTCATAAACTCTTTTTCGGGTACACTAATGGAATAAACTCTCACTTAAAAGGTCTATTATTCTACATTTATTTTTTTACACTGACATAGACAGTCCAATAGATCTTATTTTCTGTAATATTAAAAATTAGGTTCAACTCAATTAACTAAATAAAATCTACTTTTATTAATATTCATTCGACTAGGATTTAATTATTAATTTTTGTATTTTGATTTGTCATAGAACGTATAACATAAAATTTTTGCAGGATTTATTATCTTTACATGCAATATGAAACATGATTGAATATATTTTCAATCAGCGTCAAATAATGTTTTGTGAAATCAAACAAAGAAAATATATTGTTTTCTTTTCTTGTCTTAATTCCATCATCAATATTACCAAAATACAAGGAAGCCTCTACAACATCAATATAAATTTTTTGACATAAAGTACTTTTTCATATCGAGTGTTAGTATAAGTACTTACATTCGATAAATAAAGAACAGGTTTATCTATGAGAAATACAATAATAGGAATACTTTTACATAGCAAAAGTGATAGTTCTATACAACAACAAAACTAAAGATGTGCACAAGACTTTCTATTATAGATTTTAGAATCGAATATTTACGAGGAAAAAGAAAAATTCAACTGTTACACTTTTGAAGAGAAATATTTTCTCTATAAAGTACAGTTCTTCTCCAGAATGAGAGCCGAAGAGTAATCCTTCTCCGAAGATTGAATTGGTTCCTACGAACTTTGTGACTGTTTTACCACAAGTAATGTGTTTGTGCTTCCAAAAACATAGGTTTTCGCTCCTGTAACGTTTTAAATCGCCTCTTTAGAGGAAAAAACCTGGATGAAACATTGATAAACTAAGACTATCCCAAAAACTATATGATTATTGATATCTAACGAGAGAATATACCCAACTATCGGTTGTTATTCGGCTTCAATAACATGGCTACGAGTAGATTTCGGTGAGACTCAATAGTCTTAGAAGGATTGGCGCCCATGGCCTACTGGTAAAGCGTTATAGTCTTTTAAACAAAGCTTTTACTGAGAGCAAGACATTGTCGAAAAGTCCAAAACAAAGAGTTTCAGCTCGAAATTTTGTCTATACGCATGTTTGATAGTCATTAATTAGTTGTGAAAATTTCAACGAAATTGAACATTTTTTTTTCTCGATATACTCGATTATTCTGTTCTCCTATTGTGAACAGTTGGTTTTTTGGATATTAAATATATTACACAAGACATGTTTATTTTCATTGAAAGTTTCAAGATTATCTAATCACTATCAAATGTGTCTATAGGTAAAATTTCAGGTCGAAACAATCTTTACTTTGAATTTTTTTGGAAATCTCTTGCTTTCAGTAAAAAAAATTAATTTAAACAATCATAACTGTTTATCAGAAGGCCATAGGCTAGAATCTTTTTAAGTTTGTCTTAATCCTCACTAAGACCTACTCATAGCTATAATAATATGAAGCCGAACGATATCTGTCCATTGGGTATGTTCCCTCGTAAGCTAAAGCATGACTATAACACGTTCAAGATTAATCTCAGCCGCAAAGTTTATGTTCATTTTCTCAGGCTACAAAATATTCACAGATGTCACCATAGTCTTGCATTTGACAGGAAAAGATATCTCTGCCAAAATGTAGCAGTTGAGTGTTCTTTTACTTTCTCTTTCCACAAAATATCTCTGACTATTCAAACAGGACCAGAACGTCCCGTACTCATCTCTAATAAAAACACAAATTTACAACAGACAAAAAAATAATAATAATTGATATACAAATTATTCTCGATTTTGCTCTTCACATGCATCAATCCATGAGTTGTATACATCAACTGGTTCACTTAAATCTATCAAAAATAAATAAATTAGAGAATAAAAAAAACAAAGGTAAAAGAAAATATATTTACAATGAATTGATGTTGAATAGGTTTCCTGGCACATTCGACATTCGATTGTACCAACATTTGCTTTTCGATCACTAGAAAATATTGAATAAAAATTTTATAAATATCTACATTGAAATTTCTTACATTTTAACTTCACAAGAACGATCATGTGAACAAAATGGACATGGAAATACAATGGAAAGAGCTACAATTCGTTTTTGTTTCGGTGGAGGTTTTCGTTTAGATTTTCGTTTACCCATTTTGTTCTCCTTCAAAAATATTCAATAAAAATCTAAAGAAAACAATATCAACCATTGTAATAACCAAAAAGAAAATTGCAATAGGTTGTTTCTTTATTTATTTTTTAATAAAAAATAACAAATAAATAATGAAAATTGATATTATTTCTTTTTGCTTTTTATTTTCGTTTTTACTTCAGTTTTAGCTTGAATCGGTTTAGCATGATCAAGTTCTTTGATATGTTTGAACAGTGCATTACGTGAAGAGAATTCTTCTTGACAAATAAAACATTGCAGAATAATTGGTGCGTCTGGTGCCTAGAATAGAATTTAGTACAATTTAATATCGAGAATTTTTCTTTTCGTATTCTATTGATTTCTGGTCATTAAACTCGAAGACATTTATAACAGATTTATAACAAAACATTAAGTTTAGATTAATCAAAAATATTAGATCATTATAATAGAATGAATTTTCTTTAATATAAATCAGATGAGGAAACCGTTTCAATGGATAAATCGGTAATGACTCTGAATATGAGCATGAGAAATACTTTTTAATCTTGATAAGTTAATTTTTTGGAAAACAGGCGTTTCAGAAAAGCGAACTGTTTGCCAAAAATCATATTTTTTATGTCCCGATTATAGAGAATATCGCACTGTAGAGAAAGTTTTTCTGCCCCAACTAAGTTCTTGGAGGAAGTACAACCATTTTAAATTGATACAAATGATAAATATCAACAATTCAAATTGAAAACATTAACATTTATATATTTTTTTTTAAATTCTATATGCTCTATAATTTGATCAGATCTAAGAATGTCTCATACTCATATTTGGAATCAATCACTGAAAACATGCGATTTATCAGTTGGAACTGTTCTTTCATAAGTTCAAGCCTGGAAAATATTCGTCTTTTAAAAAGTTGTCCTAACCAGCCCTAAAGCTTATACTTAAATATTCTATGGTTTTAAGTGAATTATTTTATAAATCATACCAATCATAATACAATTCAAGAGAAATAATCCAAAAAGTATTAGTCATCAACTAAATAAAACTAAAAATGTATTGAAAGATTTTCTTAGATGTAATGCGAACAAGTTCTGGAATAATTTTCTCTAGATTGGGACCACGATAACCTGGTCTCGCATATTTCTAGCCTCTAATCAAAGTGATCGGAAAAAAATGTTCGTTACTTTCTGTGCGAAGAGTCGAGTCGCCTTCGTTTGGCAATATTTTACTTAAGCGTAAGCAATAGTTACTTGTAATCGTATTAGCTTTATTCATCCTTTAAATGTTTATCAAAATTACAGGCTTAGTTAGCTAATAAGATAATTTCTACAGATGTACAATTGCTTTTCGACCGAGACGATGTTCATTTGATGAGTGCTAATGAATAATAGAAAAGCTTGTAATGGTTCAATTTTCTGGGTCTTCGGTCTTAAGATATTCAAATTCTTACTGAGTTTTCAACGAAAAGCTGTGATGCCCCTCAAGTCACGCAGAAGATTGATTTTCGATTTCAAACTTTTCACGAATAAAGTGCTCAATGAAATCAGTTGATTGTGAAAGTTTCAACTTTTCTAGTATCATTTTTCTGAAGATCTAAGTATATGAATAATATTTGCTGTTACACATGAGAGAAATTCGTATTTTCCACGTTTCCAGATAGAAAATACTAGCAAATTTACATTTTACTTAATGAACTAATCGTATTGACAACTTTGTTTGCGCAAAGTTTGAAGTCGAAAGTCGATTTCCAATGTAACTTGAGGAAGATCACAGCTTATTGTTGAAAAGTCTAGTAAAATTTCGACATTTCAAGAAAGAAAGCCTGCAAAACCAAACCATTCGAGACTTTTTTTTTATCACTCTCTAGTACTCATTAAATGAACATTGTCTCGATCGAAAAGTGTTTCGACATCTGAAGAGGTTCTCTTATAATATTCCTGATTGGACATGGACGAACTGATCTTATTCATGTTCAATTGAGTGTTCAACAAAAAGTATATTTGAGATTAAATGAGTCACAGTTTAATTACAAGATACTATATTTTAAGCTCTAGGCTGACAAAATTTTTATTAAAGACAATATAACAAAAATCAATGTCTTATTAATCGGTATCAGAACTAATAAAAGACTGGTCTTGTTAACATTTAGTCCAACTTGGTATGATTTCATGTATTTTGAATAAAATTCAAATAATTCAAACCTCATCATCTCCATCAGCTGTGTCCATTGTGGATTTATTTTTCTTCTTTTTAGTTTTTTTTGGAATCGTAGAAACTTCGTCTTCTTCTTCTTGTCCGTCTTCTTCTTGGTTATTTTCTTTGGGCCCTAATTCATTTTCAAGCTGCTGCTTCATTTCTTCCGTATCATCATCGGATGAACTATTTTCTTTATTATTTCGCCGTTGTTTCTTTTTTTTCTTTTTCGATTTACTAAAAAAAAAATAACATAGTTTTTATTTTCAAACACTAAATCAATTACGTAAACGCAAAACGCACCTTGATTGATTATTTGTTGGTAATTCAATAGTTTGATCATAGTCATCGTTGGTTATATTCGTTTGATTTTCAGTATTTAATGATAAATGTTCATTTTCTTCTTGTATATGTGCTTTCACCAAGAGAACAAATTCTTTATGTTTACGAGATTTTTCGTGATTAAGAAAACTAAATATTTCAAATAATGTAAATAATATCAATAATTATTATTTTTTCTTACGCTTTATCGGATTTAAATGATTTATTGCAAGCAACACAATATAATTCCTTTATGTCATCCATAGAATCATCATCATTATCATTTCCAATTTTACTATCATTTAGATTTGATTCTTGAAAATTATTTTTAACTGTTTTTTCTAAATCATCCAATTGTTTTTCAAATTCTTCGAATGACATCCATTGGGATTCTTTATATTGTGCTAATTCTCTAAAACAAAATTAAATTCATAGTAAACAGAAAAGAAAATTAAATATTTCAATTAGATTTCGTACTCTAGCTTTTTTTGTTTTTCACGATTACGTCTTTCAGTATCAGCTTTTTTCTTTTGTGCAGCTTGTTCTTCAATATATATCTTAAAAATCAATATTGTCTTACATATTTTTTTTTTTGGTCTTTTTATTTTACTTTTCGAAGTTGAACACGTTTATCACGTTTTTTAACAAATGCAATTAATTCCTAAATATAGAAAAATATTAGTTTGTTGTAAATATTGTTTTCTATATATTCAGAAAATCAAAGATTTGACGTTATATGACTTGTCCCTACTGAGCATTGATAACACTCTTCCTGACACACTCGGAGCACCGTCTTACTAAGGATATATATCAATCGATAGAGCTTGAAATTTTGACGAGAGAGATGTCAAATCCATTAAAAAAATCTATGATATTTCACCAATAGGACGAAAAATCTAATTTTTTTTGTGGATTTAATATCTCGAGACGAGATCATTCTTTTTGGCTAAATTTTTTAGAAGATTTTAGTAACTTGAAGAGCTGTCTATGGGCAAAGTTTTAGTTTAAAATTCACTCGTCCAATTTTCGTTTTATCAATACCGTACCAAAGGTAAAAAGTCCAGTGTAACGGCCATAACTCTAAAATGGCAGCGCATAGAGAAGAATTTTTGTCGGTTTCTTTTGGTCTCAGCAGACCCTACATAGTGACTGGGATTACATCTCAAATACGTGATATCACCTCGGATAGTTCCTTCGTTAGTCGAGTGAACTTCGCTCTAACACAAAATACTAACAAAGTAAGTGTTTAAAAAATCAAATCAAACATAGTTCTGCTACATATTTTGAACTGATTAAAGCCATCAGGATTTTACCACCACTTCATCTAATGTCATTTTTTCAAAAATTTATCTTTTTGGAACTTTTGACTAAGAGTGTAGTTCAGTAGAATCATAATCTGAAGCTCTATCCGCTGATGTAAGTTCTAAGTGAAATGTCACTCAGAGTAGATCACAGTATATTTTACTAATACTTGCTTTTTACTAGAATCCTGCATGAATTCAACTTTTCATATTCTCGAGTCAGCGGATTTATATCCACACTCAGACTTTGGATCGTAATGGTGTCTTCTTTCCAACTATTTTTTTTTCAACTTCTCCCCCGTACGTAATGCACAAAAATGAGCTTATACTAACTCTAATAAACTTCAAATTGCACTGTTTTGACCATGATTGTTTTCCTCCTTTAAAGCAGCGCACACGTACAAGTGTTCTCTAAATTGACTACTGAAGAATTATGCTTCAGGAACAGTGTTTCATTTAGATCTTCTTATTCGGAGAAGCAATTTCAAACTCAGAGAGAACCAGAAATATAATGCTATGCGCTATTATTTTGAATTTCCGAAATAAACTTTATTTCTTACTCGAACTTCTTCATTACGCTCTTTTTTTGCTTTATCACGTAATTTTTTATTTTCTTGTTCCATTAATCGTCTAACACGTCGATCCATAGCATCATGTGTATCATGTTCTTCTTTCCAAACATACGATCTTAATGTACAATAATTCGACCAATATGCATAAAATGGGCCAACAACCTATTAAATAATAATAATAATAATTCTTTCATAAAATGTTTCTATTTTCTTTTATTTTACTTCTTCATAATCACTTTCAGAATTTCCAAATTTTGGTATTTCAATTTTTTTATCAGTTGAGGCTTTTAAATCTTGTTCTGCTATATCTTTAAACAATTTATTATAAACTGTATAAAAACCCTTGAAAAAAAAGAAGAATTTTAAATAAAAAAAAACAAAAAATGAATATATTTCAACATACATTTTCACTATCATTATATCCTTGATAACATGAGGACGTAAAATATGGAAAAATATTAATGGCATCATCTTGATAATCATCACCCGAAGCTTTTTGAAGCATAACATCTCGATGTGCATCATACCAAGAACGTTCTCTTGGATCAGACAAAACTTCGTAAGCCGCTCGAATTTCTAAAAAACGTTGTTTTGCTTCAGCGATTTTATCAGGGTTTTTATCTAAGGCATAAAAAAAAATGATTCTAGAAACTCATGAGAAATACAACGAACCAGGATGCCATTGTAACGCTAATTTTTTATATGCTTTTTTTAAATCATCATCAGTCGCTGTTTGTGTAACACCAAGTACTTCGTAATGACACCGCATGATTAAAAAAATGAGCTAAGAACGTATCATAATTTCAAAATATGGTTCTCTTTTATTTCTATCAATATCCAATCAAATTCAATTTACGAACCTCTATAGAAAAATATCTTTTCCTTTAACCAATAGACATCTATTGTCGTATGATCGTTTGATTGATAGATATTCATTTATCATTGAAAAAAGTACATTTTTTTATCGTCATCAGTTTAAAAACGTTGCAAAAAACGAGTTCACGATTATATTTAGATTATTATTCAATATGTGGAAATTGAGTTTCGAACAATTGTTCGTGTGAATATACTTGCACGCGAACAATTGATTCCTCGGTGGAATTCATTAAAAATCTGTGATGAATGCACGACAATATAAGTGTACAAGATACTAGTATGAAAATAAATAGTAGAAACATTCTGAACAACTCCTCAAAATAAACAAGAATTACGAATAGTTGAAATTGGTTTCTACTGAAAACTAACCAACTGATATAAACTTTTTTCTAACTTAACAATTTATTTCTTATTTGTTCTTTTCAACAAAGCAAAAGGAATCAATATTGTACTGAACTGATTGAAGTCCAACATGACTTGAAAAAAAATCATGTCACTGGAGTCGAGCGAAACTCAACTAGTCGATGCTTTTTTTTATCCGTAGTGAACCGTTATCTATTGACGTACATGTATCCATGCAAACAATTGTACAGATCCTATGAAAATTAAGCAAAAACCGTTTGTGTTGTTTATTTTAATATGAAAAATCAAAAATGATTTCTCCTAATACATTTGATATCAGCAATTCTCTTCTTATAAACCTATTTCATTGAAAGTTCTTTGGTATTTTCTAAGGTCAGAATAACCCATACGGAATAAATAGTAGATTAAATTTAAAACCGCGTTTTCCTTTCTATACTCTTCTGATTTCTTTCAATTTCCTTTTTCTCATCTATTCATCATAGAAATCTTCTTATTTGATTTAATAACTGCGATTCATTTATTATAATGTAATGAGCGACTTTCAATGTCATGAATCATCCATTTTAACAAAATAGATGCTCTTGCTACTTCATATAAAGTTAGAGTGAATCGAATTCAGTACCATGTACACAATACAGTAAGTCAATATATAAAGATAACAGGGCCACGACTGCAATAAATGCAATTTCATACCAATTTTGCATCATATGAAATAATAGTTTGTTCTAAGAGTCACTTTTACAAAAAGCTGAAAAGTAATTGTTTTAATCATTTGTACTACCATATATCTTTTGAATAATCAATCAAACTTGTATAGCTGAGCTAAAAATAATAATACAGAATAAGATTATATTTCTATTTATGGAAAATTATTTGTCCTATCAATTATATTCTGCTGATTTCGTTTTTTTTTACCAATTTCTTCTATATCTAAATAAACATAACTCCATTTGATGTATATTTGTCTGATCTATAAAACATCATCCGTTACATTACACGCTAAAAATATGACAATTAAAACGTATCTGACATTCAAAGAGAACAAATAATTCCGTGTCATGTAATGAAAATTTCTTTTGTCACGAAATATGTTAAGCGAAAAGAAGTGAATCTTAAACTTGATTTTTCTCATGAAATTTTCTCGTAGTACATTGTTTTATTTCGATTTAAAATCCCATGCGTTCATTTCAGAAGAAAGAACAAAGAACTTTCTCTAAGGAGAAAAGACATTTTTCATGTTGTAATTATTATTCTCCGATCATATCGATTTATTTTCTCTGTATTCTATTTTTTGATCGAACGATTTTTTAATATAAATCATTTCTTATTTAATTCGTATGTCTTACTGATAATCATCTATAGTTTTCTCATTATATTGATGATTAATTATTTTCTATTCTGTTATGACAACTTTGTGTGATTGAAAAAAAAAGGCTCTCCCATTTTTTGTAAAGAAAAAACGAAAGAAGAAGAAGAAGAAGAAGCTCATTTTGTTTTGTGTTTTAAAAATCAGAGCCCAATCACAGCGTTATTATGAATTTTTATAAAAAGACGAGTAAACACACTGCGTATACAATATGTACTACGACAAAAGAAAAAATAAAACACATTCAATATAAAAACAATAATAATTATCGCTGTGGTTGTGGTATTTGAATTTGTGTTTGAAAATTTGTTTCACTTTTTGTTGGTATTCGTACAGAGGGCTTATTTCCAAGTATTCGATCAATATCAGCCATTATTGATGGAGTTAATTTTGAAACAACCTTTAATGCAAAAGAACAAAAATAAATTGAAAATTTTAATTATTAAGTATTGTGTTGTATTATACTTGTATTGAATTAATATTTTCGTAGAGTTGTTCAACTGATGACGCACCGAGTAATACACAATGAACATTTTCATTTTTTAAACACCATGCTGAAAGAAATATGATAAAACAAAATATTTATCCTATCTTTATATTGAATTAGTTTTTATTATGAGAAAGAAATTTTTATATGCAAGCTTCTAACGATGAAAATAACAATTTTGATAGTTTGATTAATTTGACATTATATATACAAAAATTTTTATGACATTTATGTTAGATATGACACGATATTAAGAAAATTTGTTTGTTTATTTTTAGTCCTCAAAGAATATCCGATTGTAATAAACATAACATTTTGTTTTTTTTTCTGGAATTTCTATCATAATGTTAAATAGAGAATTATCAAAATAAAAAAAAATTGTTTTCAAAACTTACCAATAGCTAATTGAGCAAGTGTACAATCAAATTTTGATGCTAAAACTGCTAATTCTCTTAATTTACTTTGTTGTTTTCGACCTTCATCATTTAAAATTTTATCTTTTAACCATCCGTAGCCCTGTGAAATATAATAAATTATTATTTTTTATTCTAATTGATTTTTTTTTGATAATTATCATTTAATACTTTAAGTGCAGCTCTTGAATGTAATGGTACACCATCATCATATTTTCCAGTTAATAAACCACATGCTAATGGTGACCATGTCATTGTGCCAATACCTAGAAATCATTTATTTATTTAGTAATAATAATATTTCAATCTTTCTTTTTTTTTACCTATTTTATGATATATTTCTGGTAAATGAACTTCAACTTTATCACGTTGAAATAAATGATATTCAGCTTGTTCACATATTGGTGGGATTAAATTAAATTGACGAGCTACTGAATAAGCTTCCTTTAAAAAAAAATATCGATTTTATTATTTATTTGAAAAAAACAAAGAGAAATAATAAATAAATAACTTAAAACAATATATTACCATTATTTCCATTGGTGACCATCTTGAGGTTCCCCAATAGAAACAAAGATTATCATTAATGACTTGTGTAAATGCTCGTACAATTTCTTTTATAGAAAAATACAAATGAAAAATTTATTCCTATTATTTGACAATAGTTCATCTACCTTCCATGGGTACTGAGGTATCAGGTTTATTAGCAAATACAATATCAACATAATCTAATTGTAAACGTTCAAGACTAGCTCTTAAACCTTCAATAATATGTTTTCTTGAAAGTCCTTTTTCTGTTTCAGCTCTATAAAATTAAAAAAACCAAGCAGAAAAAAAAAATTTTCATTTCCAACAATTATTGTTTAACATACTTTCCACCCCAAAATAATTTTGTTGATACAATATAACTTGACCTTCTCCATTTTTTCTTTTTTAAAACTTTTCCAAGTGTTATTTCTGCTCTAATATATATTAATATAATTAAATAAAAATAACATCTAACCATTTGATTATTAAAAACCAAAAAGAAATCTTACTTTCCAGCTGCATAAACTTCTGCTGTATCAAATAGATTAATTCCGCTATCATATGCAACAGTAACTAATTCTTCTGCAACATCATCTGATATTTGTCCACCAAATGTAACCCAAGTACCAAGGCCTAATTGAGATACTCGCAAACCATTACGTCCCAAGTTTCTAAATAAAGAAAAATATTATTTTGTTTTCTTTTCATGTTTCAAACAGATAGGAAATAAAAAAACAAGAAATAAAACCTATATTTAAGATCAGGTTTGTGAAATGAAAAAGAAGAGAAAATATGCGAATGCAAATGATCATTTTCTATAGAACGACGATCAATATTTGGTGACGATGTTGATGATTGTAAAGGAATAATTGAACCACATAAATGACGTGTTGAACGTGGCATATGTATCTCATTCATTTTTTGATCTAGAGATGAATGATGAAAATTACTAAGTTGATGTTGGAAACTGAAAAAACTATTTAAGCTTTTTTCATCTAATTGACTAGTATCTTCTTCATATAAAATATTAGCTGTTGCCGTCGTCGTTGTTTTTGTTGTTGTTGTTGTTGGTGATGGAAGTGATTTGTGTAATTTTTGAGTTGCAAATGATGTTGCTGAGGAATGATGATGTGCTGGAGCAGCAACACTGTGATGTCTACCTAATGGTGAATGTCCACTAGCAACCATAACTGATTTACGCTGATGCTGTCGAAGAGATGACGACGACATAGCCTTGTATGTTAGTTCCTTTTGTACACCGCCGTCATACAGAATACAACAAGGTAAACGACGATGCCAGGATCTTTATTCCGTTACTTGCTGTTCTGCTAATGGAAAAAAAGCGAGCGCGCTAAGCTAGGACGACGATATGCATACTTCATACGTCAGAGAAGGAAAACTAGTGTCGCGGTATTGCTACCGCCCCATCTCTAATTGTTTTCTGCGAGTAAGTCGAGCCATCGGTTGTAGCGGTAACGAAAGACGATAAGCCAGAATCGACCAACCAACTCATTCTGTTTACATCAGCTGCAACAACAGCTTTTCTCGCTCTCTCCCTCCTTAAAACATACGACTATTATAATGATGATAATGAATGCAAGAAGAGTTTTCATTCATAAACAAAGCACACATGGTCTTTATCTTTTTACGGTATTCTCATTGTTGTTTATTCATACTAATAGATAAATATACTTGTTGTTTGTAAAAAAAAACACGAAACTCTTTTAAATACCTGTATGAGACAATACGCGAACATTTATGTTGTTGTTTAAGTATTTGTTCTTGACATAATCGATGTATTTCATATTCATATGGACGTGAATAAATTCCACCCATAGATAATGCATTCGAATTAGTAGTATTATTTATTTTTCGCATTGTACCATGATGCATTTCTGAATATTTTTTTTTTTTAGTTCTTTTTTTTCCCTACCCTTTACCGAACAATAATATTATTTGATTCTTATCTTATCTGGACAAAAAGAAATTCTAGATTAAAATCCGAAGATAGATGATGCGAGTACACCAAAATGACGTTCATTTAATAGAACAACTTCGTTTATTTTCTCTCGCTCTATTCTGTTTCTCTCAGTTCAACGTTTATTTCCGGTTCTGTTCACGACATTCTCGTCCTTGTTGCCTGTCTGTTACTGCAGAGTTTATTATCAATTTACTCATGCTTTATACTGCATACTTCTCTCGTTCGCTCTTGCTTTTACATAGACAGACACACACCATTAGATCACGCTCTTCTGATAGAAGTGTGTGTAATTGTCGTTCATCCACTGCAAGATATAAAGACCAAGAAAAAAAATCTCGAAGACAAAAGAAAAAAAACAAAAAAAAAAAAGAGAAAAAAAAAAGAAAAGATTTTATAGAAAGAATGAACTCAATAAAAGATAAAGACTAAAAGCATTCAATAGTTTTCACGAAAAACAAGAAGAGAGGCAAAAAACACACAAAGGGGAAGAAAAGTGATGAATGTTTATCTGTTTTTTCTCTTTATGAAACTTACTTGAAGACCATTGGCACCAATGCTGTTGTCTCCGTCATTATTATAATCAGAAGTAATCAACATGATAATAATAACAATGAGTTACTTGATTTGTATTCATTGAACATATTAATATAAACTACATCTAACCAACAAATACATTTTTGGAGAACAATACAAATGAGCTCAAGAAAACGATTAAATGACTGTGACTACCAAAAGAAAATAAAAAATGTGTGCACTCTGCAAACTAATAGAAAAATGTAAGAGAGAGAGAGAGAGAGAGTGAATGCAGAAAAATACACCACACCCAATAATAATTTATTCTTTCCCTTGACTACTTGTCTCCTTCGCTCTCTCTCTCCCCATCGCGCGCGCGAGCTTTTGTCAACGGAACAACGACAGCGATAAAAAAAAGATGATTGTCTTCATTCTCGTCTTTTCCGAAGCACAAATGAAATGCATGCATGTGCATACAGGGCCTTAAACCGATTATTTAGGGCAATGCAAAAGCGCGATTGATCACTAATGAATTGAATTGGAATGTATGACAAAAAAAAAAGACACAAGCATGATTTTGAAAAATGTACGATAATAATCATTATTAATCCATTTATTAAAAACAAAAAGATTTTCTATTTTCAATAAAAATTAATCGATTTGTTCTCAATCGATTGTAATATAATGCCATCTTGATCGTTACGCGTTTTCTCCTCCTTCTAATGATCCTCTCAGCTAAACTCCAATGCATAAAAACCAATCATCTCTTGGTCCATATTTTACCATGTAACAGGTTCTTTTTTTATTTATTTTCTTTTTCATCCCTTTTCATCTACCCTGTTAGTTTCATATATTTGTTCATATTATTTTTTAGATTATTTTTTAGTTTCTAACAAAAACAAACCATCATGAAAGCAAAAGGTAATCTTCGTGAATATCGTATAATCGGTCGTAAACTTCCATCACCAACATTAAAAAAGCCACCACTCTACGAAATGCATATTTATGCACCTGATGAAGTTCAAGCTAAATCACGCTTTTGGTTTTTTTTACGTCAGCTTAAACGTGTAAAAAAAAGTGCTGGTGAAATTGTCGAATGTAAAGTAATCAATGAACGTAAACCATTAACTGTTAAAAATTTCGGTATTTGGCTTCGTTATGATTCACGTTCAGGTACGCATAATATGTATCGTGAATATCGGGATTTAACCAGAGCATTAGCTGTTACACAATGTTATCGAGACATGGGAGCTAAACATCGAGCAAGACCATCAACTATTCAAATTATGAAAATAAAACGTTTACCTGCTAAAGAATGTCGACGACCACATGTTACACAATTTCATGATTCGAAAATTAAGTATGTAACAAAAACAAAAAAACAACGATTCCTAGTTTCAAAAATTTTATTCTTTATTGTTTTTTAGATTTCCAATGGTTAATAAAGCAACAAAACGTTTACACCATCCACGTTTTACAACACGTCGTCCTCATACATATTTTTAAAACAATCAATACAAAAAAAAGCCAGACGTATCATCACATCTAAATTGTTTTCTGTATTGCATTGTTTTTGACAAAGAAAAAAAAAACTGGATAATCAACAAGAATAAATATTAAGATTAACTTTATTCTTTGTCTTTGTTTTTTAAACAAAAAAAAGGAAATGACAATCGTTTTAGGTTTTGAAGAGATTTTGCCAGTTGATGAAGCATTCTTTGATAAGATCATTGTATGATGAAAATTAACATATCCTGTTTTTCTTTATATAAAATTTGGGTTCGGCATGACCGCGACCGTCAGTTACTTACATGTTGGAAGGGTTTAAAGCTTAAAAATGCAGAAAGCTAAGTCAATGATTAAAAAGAGAATGATCGATTGTATTTAAAATGAAAACGTTTCTATTTCTAAGTAGCATTGATTACTCTAGACACGTGAAATCTTTGTTAGAGTGAACCATTCGAAAATTTGTGTAAAAGATGTTATCAAAATACCTCTTTAAACAGCGATCGATCAGAAGAAAAAGAATTCTTTAATTAGTTATTAATCAATCGGATATGAAGTACTCTTTCAACATATGACTTTCGTAGAAATGTTAGGAATCTACGAATCAAGATAATAAAGTTCAAAAATCATTTCTACTTTTGATGAAATTCTTTAACGAAACTCGCTTATAACGTCTTTTGCTGACTTCAATTACTACTGTTCTGAATAAAAACGACCTCGCTAGATAGAACTCAACATAAGTTTCACTGAACACACTCATTTTGAGTATAGTTTGATTTAATATTCGCATCCGTTTTCTGAAAATATTGAGTTACGGAATCTTGATAGCAAGAACTTCAAAAATAAAAAACGGCATGCAAATGATGAAGCGTACGCAAAAATTGATGTATTTCACGATAATTTGTTAAAATCAACCTCTTTTATCAATTTCATTTCACGATTTGGATAAAAATAATTTTTCTTGCATTTACTTGACTAAGGTATTCACTCTAATCAATGAAATTTAAATACATCAATTTTCATGTCTGTTTCATCATTCGAAACGCTTTTTTTTCATGTTATTGATATAAAATTCATAAAAGTCATGAAATTTATGTCATTTTTTAATTGCTTGAATAGTATTCAAATTATGCAATGCTGATAGAACATGAAGTGTTTTGCTTAATTTTTGCTCATAAGAATGCACATATTTGAAATTAACATTAAACTCTGAACAAAATGGAATATTGGCTTAATCAAAGAACCCCCACCGGATTTGATGATCTATCTTGAAACAGGATACCATACATGTGGGTTTGTAGAACCACTTGCAGTGCACTGGATGGCATATAGGAATCAAGTTTTCCTCAAGTTTCGGCGTGTTGAAGGTCCATATATTGATTATAATAATTCTTTAGTAATATATATGGTACTTATAGACATTGCGGTTCGTAAGATGTTCTAAAATAGCCTGATGCAAATTTTATGTTTAAATTCAGTTCAATACAGGTATAAGCGCTCTTCAATTTTCTATAATCAATATTTTTCATCGTTGTTTTTTTTTATATTTAAAAATGATTTCTTTTCTGACGTCTAGGTTATTTCTTGATTATATGATATTCTCGTGTATTTAGCTCTGTGTTATAGAACAAATGGATAGTAACATTAAACTTTTACAAAAATTGCACATTATCAAACTCTATATGTTTCAGAAATAACATCTTTCGCAACAGCAGGAATTCATTGTTAACTTGCAAGATTATCTCCTAGAATAGCCTATTTTTCTATATTAAGAGAGCAGTATATTGATGATATTTTAACAATTCTCAATGGTCCTATTATAAATTTCTTATGTACCAATAATCAACACAGGATCCCTGATGAATTGATATACATAACTCCTTTATAAACGAAAAAGTTTTTTGGCAAGGAATCCCTGGGACGGGGTAGAGGGATATGAAAAAATTTATTTTTGGAATGATCATAAGGTATTTAAGGATTCTTTTAGAGTTTCATCCGTAAATCAAACTTGGACACTATGAATAAAACTTGAAAAAAGTAATATTAAAAATAACTGACCTTCTTTCGACAACCATACTCCCGTACCGTTCTCCAGGGATTCGGAAGTCAAAAAGACTTTTTTCCGTTTGTAAAGAAGTTATTTATATCAGTTCATCAACCATGTTTTACTGATTATTGGTACATAAACATTTTTAATAGAACCATTGAATGCTGTTGAAATATCGTCAATATAACGCCCCCTTAACATAGAAAAATAGGCTATTCTAGGAGACAATTTTGCAGGTTGACAATGAATTCCTGTTCTTCCAAAAGTTACTGTTTCTAAAACATATAGAGATTGAAAATGTGCAATTTTTGTAGAAGTTTAACGTTCCTACTCATTTCTTCTATGACACAGAGTTAAACACACGAGAATATCATATAGTCAAGAAATAACCTAGACGTTAGAAAAGGAATCATTTTTTTTTTGTATTTTGCTAGCTGAGTAACACCGATGCCTAGACGAAGATCTGTCGGTCAGTACCTAGAGATTAAAACATAAGAATAGAGAGTCAGACTTTGTAGAGAAGATAGTAGAAATAATAGAGAGGGAACTTGAAGGGCGTAGAAAAATGAGGACAGATTAGTACCGTACACAATCAGAGAGGAGACGTTAGATACATGATGATGGTAGATATACTATACTTGAAAGACGAGAAAACAAACAGACAGATTGATGTAACAGCAAAGATATACACACCAGTACACAACAGCTTGAAATACTTCAGAAGGTTTCGGGAAATTCCTTCAATAACTCGATATCATCCGGTGAGAGCAGAACAATTGTGTTTGTGAGGAGATTTTCTTCATGCTAGGGCAAACATTTTTCCAGAACCGTTTTATGATTGATGAATTGTTTAGTTCTACGAAGACCCTGGATCCTTAGCTTACCTGTTAGTCATTCATTTCTATTTATGTTAAGAATTAGTTGCTCTGCAAGCAATTTACCATCTTTCGATTCAGCAAGTGCTTTGAAATATGTATTTCAATAACGCGTGCGTCTATTAACTAGCGGGACTTCATTGAATACAAACTCGAAGAACTCATCTGGTCAGCTCTGACAATGTAAAAACCCGTTTTAAGCAGGTGACATAGAAATGCTCTAAGTGACTACGTTGACATTCAGAGAGGAGAGGGAAAATCGTGAAAAGCCAAGTTAATAATGGGAGAACATAGCAACAGAACAAGACTGTACACAGTTCTGGAGATGAGGTTCCATAAATACGACAGGAATTTATCATACCAACTCTTTTTGTCGAACTTTTAATAAGGATTTGTTAATCATAGTTGACCAGTCTAGTTTGGGACTGATTCAATAGCCTAGGTATTTAAAGGACTTACACCATTTAATGGGATGATTGTCACAGCTTAAACTATATTTCGGTCCCTCATGCGCTCCCCAAGCTTTGGCGGATCAGAGAGCCTCATTTTTTTCAAAATTAATCGGTTGGACCGAGAGCAGTGAGTAGTACTCCAGACTATCGAGAAAATCATTTAGGCTTCGCTTTTGATCTAGACACTGTTCTGAATATTTAGCTCAAATCCGGCCTGTCATTGTGGCCGCTAAGTCATTCACAAAAAAAAATGAAGTACATCTTTGCAAGAATTGGTCCATATCAGCATGATATGTGATGAAAACTAACAGGATTAGGCTGGATCTCTGGAGTTCTCCACGGTCAATTGAAAACCATAGGGATCTAGATCCATGAATTTCTACATAGCCTCTTTTGTCCATTAACCATGCTTGTATCCATTCTACATGTGCACTAGGAATCCTAATACAACTGAATTTGCCTACACAAATCTCCACCCATAACTGGTCAGAGGCCTGTTTGTAATCTACAAACACTGTAGCCACAGGAGAACTGCTAGACATAAAGGACGCCATTTGTTCGATCAATAGCAAAACTCTGGTTTGGAGTCTGAAGTTGGATCTAAATCCTGATTGCGTATCGAGAAGGATTCCATGTCCCTTAAGTACATTCTGAAATCTATTTAGGAACAATCTTTCAATTATTCTTAGGAAGATATCTAGGAGTGAAATGGATCTGGTGTTAGATGCGTTGCAGATAGCTTCTTTCTTAGCGAGTAGAATAATACGAACATCTTTCCAGAGAGAGGGTAAACAGAATGAAGCACAGGATCTATTAAATAGTTGTACGAATAACATCTAGTATTGTGGAGGTAGGAATTTAATAAGAAACGTCGAGGGACCATGAGCATCACACGATAGCTTTTTCTCCCTATTAGCTACCATTTTGATAACTTCCTCAAATGTTACAGGAGGAATTTGCTCATCTTCATTCTCCCACGACAACGGAGGTACATCAACATAGGAATGGGTACGAACGATGTTAGGTGCTGAGTAGATCTGTTTGTAATGCTCAGCAGCAATATCTACCATTTTTGCACTATCTCGTATAATTTCACCTGTCGAAAGCACAAACCCATGCAATGATGTACTAGCTGGTTTGAAGAACCGTTTTGGTTTTGACAAAAAAGTTACTGAAGTATGAGAAGATGAGTACCGCGTCGGGAGACTTTTCCTTAGTCGATCCGAGAGAAAAAGTTTTAACTCTTTTTTCAGATTAGCTCACAAGTGACAGATCATTCTTCTCAACTCACAATCACCTGTTCGACAGGCACGAAAAGAAAATGAACGACAGTATGAAAGCCAAGCTCGAATTGTATTTGATAAAGCTACTCGATATTTATTTATCGGAAAGTGGACTGTATACCTAGCAATTCATAACGACAGAAATGACACGTAAGAATTGAATAGCTTCTTTTCTCTTGATATGGTACAATAGAAATTCATTATCTTTAGTAACATTAATATCTCTAATTGATTATTATGAAGAAGAATACAACTATGAAAGTTTTCGAAACATGAATAAGAAATCAGACACGTATTTAAAAACTTGTATAAATAATAATGAACTTTTTTCTAACAGTGATTAAAGTATATGAATATTTTTATTTTTATTCTATTATGTAACTGGAATTCTTCCATAAAAATATTATTTGTAAAAGACAAATATTGACTAGTTTTGCTTTAAAATGCATGGTCAGTTGAAATTTATTTGATGGCTAGCCAACAGTTTTCAAGTATTAAAAGATATTTCTTACAGGAGAATATATCGGTGAAATCTTGTGTCAACCTTTTTCTCCACCTTCAAAACTAAACGAAAAGTGTCAAAATAAATGTCAACGGTTTTATTCAGAACTTCTATAATCTTTAGCAATATTGTATATATAATTTTTCTCGAAATGATTGATAGTTTGACAAAATAGCACGTTAGAAATATGACAGTAAAACACAACATTTCTTTAAAAACGACTTGATAATATTTGGATTCCGGAAGCTAATATCAACGTATAACAAATACGCATTGAATTATATCATACAATGAAAATAAACTTTCAAACTCTTGTTTAGAAATTTAGATGAGATTATGTGAATCTCACATTTTGGTTCTTGATTAACTGCCTTGATAATAGAGATGGAACAGGCGATCGGTTGGTGTACCTGTGGATTGAGCCATTGTCAGTATATCGTATCTCTTTTCGTAACCTCATAGAAAGTATTTGTTGAGGCTAAACGAATCAATTCGTATAAATGATAAACGAACCTGAGCAATTTTCATCTGTAGAATGCAAGTTCTTTAATCAGAGGCGTATGTACAAAGATAGAGCAAATATTGGCTCAGTTTTTGAACCAGTTGGTTGACGTTAGACAACATGAATCTCGATAAAGAAGAGTCGGAAGTGTTATCTCTTCACTTTTTACCTCGTGTCTGCGAAATTTCGATAAATCGCTCGAAAACTGTCTGTCAAATTTTCACAAACAATTCTTTCGTTGCTAGTCAGTCTGCCGAATTGTAATGAAAATTTTTCGTTAAAATACAGCCTAATGATGTCAAAAGCTATCAAACTTCGTATTATAACTGTGAAAATTTCTACAATACTCCCTTCCATCAGCTCAATCTCCGGATCCTAGTGTAGACTTTTGTCGATGGTCTGTTTGGATCACTGTTTCATGGTATGCGAGTTCATGATATTATCAAACTCGATTGCTCAGTCATATTTTAAGCTAATAATCAATAAAGGAACAAAATGTCGACATGAACAAATAACGTGTTATTGTTGACGCATGAGAGATCATCGCTCTCATCTTAGCGTTGAGCCGGTACGTCACAGTAAAGAAATAATGATATTATATTTTGTTGTTTGGAAGATACAGTCTAAAACTTCGTTGCATTACACTGTCTTATTGTCACTCTCATGATGAACAGCATAGATATATCCTGATTTAAAACGTCAAATAATATTTTGATACTGCTACAAGATTTTTAAGTATCTTTTAGCACTGGTTGTGACCTAATCAAATATCTACACTGGTATTAAGTATACTGCAGAAAGAATTGATGCTAAGTATCGCAATGAACACGATTTTACATCCAAAACATAAAAAATATCATTTAATTAACTTTCAATCTATCTAAGCTGTAGTGAAGAACGCTAAAAATAAGCAGGCATATACGAAACTCATTAAAAATACCCTGTTTACTAAATCAAATTATAATTAAAAAGCTCAGCTTCTATTTAAAAAAAACATATTTTAATCAGTTTCTAAAAAAAAATCAAAGTTCAGATGTTCTTTGGCACTATGTATGATACACCACTTGAACATCACTCAAGAACTAATTAGTAATTTTATAAACAAGATTTCATTCTATTTGGACCTATACAATGTGAAATTGGTAGAACTAGACAAGTTCTTCTATTCAGAACCTTTATTAATTTTATTGGAATTAGTGGTGCAAAGAATTACGACGAGTTTTTTCTGAATTTGACGACTGCGGTATTTTTATTGCAGTAACCAAAAGTTCTTACGGAGATGAAAGACTCTTTTTCGAAAAGCGATCTATAGAACCAATAGAGTTCGATGATTTCTATTTGGAGTCAAGATAAGTTGAATTCGAAATAGCTTTATAGTGATCCTCTTCAAGAAATATTCGAATATTGACGTAAGATATACGTAATTTTTATTCCATTTTTGACTAGTTCTTGCGGATACACATTTCCATGTTGATTTTCCTGTCTATAATTCAGTTAAGCATTATCTATAAAAAAGTTTTATTTCGATTGAAAAATCGTGTTATTTTGCTAAGAATCAAGAAACGATCGTTCTCATTCATTTCTCAATTTTCAATCTTGTCTGATACTTTTTTCTGAAAATCTTTTATACTGATGGTTGTAGCACACAATGCTCTGTAAAAGATACGCTACTTTAAAGCTTTTTTCCAAGCTACAATCATTTTAAAAAAGGGCCTAGAATTGGAAAGATTTAGTTAAAGAAAAATATTATTTTTGCGAAAAGCTAATTTTTCAATATCAAGATTCAATATTTCAAGAAAGCTAGACGAAGTGTTTGCATTCGCCTTGGTAATATCATTTGAATAAGTCATTGTTTTAAACCAAATAGTAAAATAGTGCAAGTGCTATACACGAAATAACTGACGTGAGATATCTTATTTTTATCGAGTTTTCAGATCTTTTCATGTTTCGATGATTATAAAACTCCGACAAACTAAATCTCAAAAACCAAAACCATTCTTCACAACCGCCATTTGACGTAAGGAGTTGATTGATGTAAAAAAAAAAAAAGAAAAGAACATGATTTTATGCAGACTGTAGAATCATCTTCGTTGATACGCTGATGTAGCGTCTCGTAAAGATATTTAATAATAAGGTAACTATTTGTGCCGTAAATTTAGTGCCCTAAATGATTCAACACAGAACTTAATACGGTCTGCCAAAGAGATGAGCACAACACATAGGGCTATGCGACGGTCCTAGTGTTTTGGTCTATCCTAAAGGAACAGTGATTCGAGAACAGCAGGATAGAACAGAACGCAAACAATCTAGTTCTATGCTTGTATGTGATTTCTCTCTGCAATGTTCGTATAGCATAATACTTACCATATTCGGTTATAGATGATACTCATGATGAGTTGTAGGTGTCACTACTTAAATGGCGAACAACGCTAGCCTCACCATTGGTTGATAAAACTATCAAATCATGAACATACAATATTAAGAAAAAAAAAAAGAATTATAAATAAATAAGCAGCACATATCGATTGTGAGGTATTCACTCATATTTCTATAGATCATTTGTTTTATTCTCTTAATTCGTGTTTTGTTCAATTTTTTAAAAAGATTTCTGACATTTTCAGAACACGGTGCTATATGGATTTAATTGGCATCAGAGAAGAGCACCGAAGAGAACGTGGCAATCGTCCTATCCTAGAAGATAGAAGAGGACAGGGCAAACAAAACTTTCCTGTGCTCATGTCTGGTATGCCATATTCATCAACAGTTCCTTCGAATACGTATTATCGAAGATCACGTCCGATGCCATCAATTACTACTGCACATGTAACATCATTAACAAAAGCTATTGAATCAGGCAGTATGAATGTGTCAACAGGAGCTTATAATCGAATGCGGTCACCAAGTCGTTATATTCAACCATCACCTGAACGAACGATAAGAGCCAGTGTAAGAACTACACAACGGACTAGATTACCAAGTCAAGATCGATCAGAAAGTTTTAATAAAATTTTATTTTATTTTATTTTAATTGAAATTTCTTTTGTTTTTAGAATTTGATGAAAACTAATGTTGCAAATAATTATACTGTTGAGCATGTGTCAAATCCAACAGTTACTGTTTATAGTATAGCATCTGTACCTCAATCAACGAATTATAAAGATAAAGAATACACAGTTTCAGAAAATTCAATGAATGAATCGAGATTAATCAACGGTGGTTTATGTGGTCTTCAGAATCTAGGAAATACTGTAAAATTTTCAGAGTATATATTTAAAAAAAATTCATTAATTATTTATTGTTAGTGTTTTATGAATTCGGTGCTTCAATGTTTGGCAAATACAAAACCACTTCTGTTATTTTGTTTACAAGATAATCTTGATAATTATTTGAATACATCAACAACAAGTGTTATGAAAGGAGCTTTAATGACAGGTTTGAAAAAAGGAAAAATTATTTTTTTATCTTTAAACTTTATATGAATTAACTATTGTAGAATATGCAAATTTAATTCGTAAAATGTGGCTTTTACCAGAAGGTCGGTCAGTTGTTAGTCCATTATCATTTAAAAATACAATTGGAAAATTTGCTCCACGTTTTACTGGCTATTTGTATGAAAAATTTTTTATTATATTTAAAAAGAAAAATCAAGTTTTATTTTACTTTAGAGAACAAGATTCACAAGAATTTTTAAGATATCTTTTACAAGGCCTTAGCGAAGACGTTAATCGTGTACGACAAAAACCAGTACCAATTACAATTGATGAAAAACAAGAGGAACGAATGAGGTTAGCATAAAGATTATATATATATATTCAAAGTGCCGAATACGCAAAATTAAAGCAGAAGTTTTTTATTCTTTTCTTTATAGATGGTCAGATAGAGCACGACGAGTTTATCAAGAATGTGTGTTTGCAATTGTTTGAAACTACTTGTTTTTTGAAAAAACTCTCAGATTTCCTCAGAAAAACAGGCCAATTTTCAATTTTTTTCATTTCCTTTAAATTTCAAAAATACTTTGCGTGAAAAAACAGAATCTAAGGAACTCATCTATAAATAAGTTTCCTAGATTCAGTTTTTCGCGTTAAATTTGAAACAAACATTTTTGAAATTTAAAGGAAATGAAAAAAATTGTAAATGGATCTGTCTTTCAGAAAAAAGTAGGTCATTGGAAAAAACTGAGGACTTTCCACTGAAAAAATATTCTTAAAAATTGAAAGTGCACATACTGTTGATGAACTCATCATTCTCTATCTAACCATATATACAGAAAAAAATAAAAAGACTTCAGCTTTAATTTTGCATTTCCAACACTTTATAAATCGATTAACTAAAAGAAATTTTTATGTAGAAAACTCGAGTGAAAGTAACATTGATTATTACGAATAAAGTTTATGCATGACACTTTACTTAAAATAGCTGCTTACTGGATACTGAATATTTTATTTCATTGTTCGTTTTTCACTATTACTTGTCTAGAGAAAATGTTCATTTATTTTTCAGCTTTTTTAAAGAACCTATAGAAATTTGAAAACATTGGATTAGAATCAGAGTTTTGTGCTCTTTTTGAATGACTTCGAAATGTTTGTAGGACTTTTACTTTATTAGTTATGAGCTGACCCTTGAGAGACTGGTAAATTAAGTTTGGACAAACTTAAGCACACCAAAAATTGGCTAAAATAGAAACGAAAATTATTTTCAATACATAACGAGTGAAAGAGCAAACATTTCTTAATAAAATGGTATATTAATGATTAGTTAACTCTAAATCATTTGTTAACAGCAACTGTTTTATTAAGGAACACTAAGTCCATTTAGACTATCTTCTCAATTCCTATGGAAAAAAAAATACTTGCAATATGAGCTCGACCATTCCTGAAGGATTGCTCTGAAACTATGCAAAAAAAAACTCGGTAGCATAGCGTTTGCAGTAAAAGAGATTACAACAGCAAACAATGCCAATTTTTTCTGTCTAAACTTACTTTTTGTACCTGTAAAAAGGTCAGCTTATAATTTCTGAACCAGAAGCCCTACAAAAATTTTGAACCGATATTCGAATAGAACACAAAAGTCTAATTCTAACCCAATGTTTTCAAATTTATGCAGACTCGTTAAAAATGTTGAAGAATGAATGAACATTTTCTCTAATTACTTTTCGATCAACCGTTATATCCTATCAATGGATAAGTTCATATAAATCAAAAAAAAATCCATTAGCTTCTCAAATCACTCATATTTGAATTCGAGACTGCATCACTTTTGTTTTGGCTTTCTTTATTGATTATCAGATATTTTTATTTTACTGCTTTTCTTCAGAGAAAAAGATCGTGCAAAAGCAAGTTGGGATCGTTGTTTGCGTTATGAAAATAGTCCTCTTGTTGGTACATATCAACAAAATTTATTTTATTCATTTATATATATTTAATTTTTTTAAATTAAGATATATTTGCTGGACAATTAAAAAGTACTCTTGAATGTTCTTATTGTCGATATCAATCGATAACATTTGATATGTTTTGGGATTTATCATTACCTTTACCACGTGTAAATATATAAAGAGAAAAGCAAAATAATGAAGAACTTTAAAGATTTCATTTGTTTTTAGGATAGATCATCTACAACTTTACAAGAGTGTATTCAATTATTTATGAGTGAAGAAGAACTTAATGGTGATGAAGAACCAGTAAATAAAAAAAGAATTCTTTTTTTTTTTCTTAATTATTAATATTAATTCATTTTAATTTGATTTAGATGTGTACAAAATGTAAGAAAAAACGTCCATGTACAAAAAAACTCTGCATTCAAAAATGTCCTGAAATACTTGTTCTTCATTTAAAACGTTTTTCACAAATGCGTGGTAGAACTAAATTAAATACACATATAGATTTTCCAATAACGAATCTAAGATTTGATGGCTTAATGGACATTATGTCTGAAAGTCATGAAGGTAAAATTTGAAGAAAAAAAAACAGATGTTTTTTTTTTTCAACTTCGTATTCAAATATTCTAGGACCTATACCAACATATAATTTAATTGGTATATCAAATCATAGTGGTACAGTTTATACTGGTCATTATGTAGCTCAATGTAAACATCCATATACACGTGAATGGCATGAATTTGATGATACAAATGTTCATTTAATAAACGATATTTCAAGAATAATATCTGCAAATGCTTATGTTTTATTTTATGAACGAAATAGGTTTTAAAAACATGGCGATTTTTATTTTGTGTTTTTTTTAATTTGCAGAAAAATTTTTATTTTATTTTTTGTATTTATTTTTTCTTTGAGATCTGAGATCTTCAAAATGATGAATTTTATTAATCTCATACAGTTTTTGTTTTCTCCTTTGTGTTTTTTTTTTTGCTATCTTTACAAGCTAACCATTTTTTTTATGCATGTTTGGGTACATGCTTGCATTTACCATTGCTTTAGTAACTTTCATCAAAACAAAAAAACAACAATAACGCGATTTTTTTAGTTTGATTTGCTCCTTTTCTTCATTATCTGTAGTGATTTATTTCCATTGTTTTTAGAAATTTTTCTAATTATATTTAAAAAAAGTAAATTGAGAGAAGAATTACTTAAATTGATAAGAATTTGCGACAATGAAATTTGATATTATTAAGAAACACTATGAAGACTATATTTATTTTTTTATCGACATGAGCAAAAATAATACTCAATTTTCTTTGTAGATTAAAATAAAAAAAATGAAAATTCCTAATATTATTTCTGAAAAGATCAATATGACTTACCAATATCTAATGTCTCCAGATGGACCTCTAGTGAGTTCCTATTTTGCTTTTTCATTAGTATTCAAATTTTAATTTTGATGTAACTAGATATTTGGAGACCGTACGGAAAACACAATTGTTGGTTTTTGTTTATTAGTTGTTGTTCTTCTACTTTATTATCTTATTCGACGATCTCAAGCGAAAACTCGATGTAAATAGAATCTTTGAAGTAAAGCAAAACGTTTTTTTTTTTTAATAATATTTATTTTAGCAAATGAAAACACTAATCGATTTCGTAAACGTGATAAAGTTCTTCATTATGGAAAAAGATTTCTTCGAACAGTAAAACAATTGATTATCTTTGAAATTTCCTAATGATTATTTTTATTTTTTTGATAGATGCGATCATACTCGTCAACAGCTCGAAACCGTATTCGACGTAAAACAAAAAGGTAGTAGAATAAAAAAGAAATCTGACAAATGTTTTATTCTATTATTAACACAGATCTCATCAACAAAGAACACCATCCGAATTAACCTACACATTACCACGTAAACCTCCTGAATTTTTACTTGATACTGATGGTGACACAACAACTACATCAAATCAATGTCAGATTCCAGCTGAAATACTTTATTTATTAAAAAGTGTCAAGTATGTTGATAATTTACATGTTTTAAATCAATTACATGAAATCATATTTTTGTTTTAAAGGGTTTTTGGTCATTTTGAACGTCCAATTTTTCTTGAATTGTGCAGGTCTTTGGAAAGTAAAATAGTTCTTGCTGGTGCTTATCTTTTTCGCATTGGAGATGCTGATGATAGTTTATATGTTGTACAAAAAGGACTTTTACATGTATTTATAACTGATGAAGTAAGATCAATAACCTTTCTCTATTTTATTGATTTATTCAAAATAAAGAAAAAATAAAGACAAAAAAATGTTTAGAGACATCATCGACATTTAATAAAAGAATGTGTTGAAAGTGATACAGTTTTTTCTCTGTTAAGTATGGTCGATGTAATGACTGTAAGTTTAAAACACAAATTTTTGTGTAATTCTTATTGTTTTTATTAATACAATAGGGTCACAGTAAACCATTTAAAACTGTTAGTTGCAAAGCAATTGAAGATAGTGTTGTACTTAAATTACCAGCTGCAGCTTTTCTTAATGTATTCAAAGAATATCCTGAATGTATGGTTCGAATTATTCAAGTAAGTTATCATACTAAAGAATAGAAAAAGATCACATGAATAAAAAAGAATGGTTCGTGAAACGATGAAATATATCTTCTCACGAAATTGAGATTATTATTTCTTCAAAAGTTAATTACCGTCCGAATCAGATCGTTAAGCTTCATTTCGGGTGTGTGTGGCTGACTCAGATTTCGATATGATCGGCCTATTTTACTGTTATGCAATGCAGCGTTCATACAGCAAGTTTGTCTTTCTTCTTGACCTCTCTTTATTTGACTAATTTATTAAATGAAAACTATTTCCTTCCCTTATCGAACAACATATAGGAGCATGACAAAATTTTATTTTTGTCCTTTTCCTTTTAGATGGCACAGTTCGCTTGTATATGTAATATGAGGACACCCATGACAGAACTTCCTTGCTATTGTAGAGTGAAAGTAGTAATCCACTCTGAATTATATATAGTTCGATAGGCTTTTTAAAAGATTCTAAAAACAATACTTTTGTGTTAAGCTTAAATTGTGCCCAGAACACTTTAGTCAAACGTGCAATGTTCATGAATGCCAAAAGTTGCTCTTTTTGTCAAAGCTTTAACAGGTTTTGGTCATAATAATCAGTTTTCCTATTAAAAACAAGTGATATATTTGAAATTAGGATAAACAACTGAGTCGATCTATATGTGTCACAATATCCTCCGATAACTTTTATTTTCATCTAAAAATTGAGCCTTAGCTTCCTGCGGGGTTAAACCGAAAAATAAAGCAATTCAAAACGTCAGTTTGACTGTCAACAATCCATTATAAACTTTTAAAAACCTAGGAATATCTAACATGACGGATGAATAAAAAATAGAAACGATGTTTTGATTGGCTTTATTTATCAACATAATTCTGAGAAGGTCAAAGATGAATTTTTATACGAAAGCAAAAGTTGTCAGGATTTTGTGACACATAGATTGTCTCAGTTTTTTATGCTGATACTAAATACATCATTTGTTTTGATAGACTGTCTGATTATTCTGACCGAAATCTGTCAAAGAAGGCAAGGAAAAAAAGAGTTTTTATTTGATATATTAGTCAAATGAAGGAAAGTTAAAAAGGAAGGCAAACTTTCCATATACATACTACATTGTATAAAACTATACGAGATTGATAATATCGAATTCTAAGTCAGTTGTACGCTATCAAAATGAAGCTTAACGGACCAATACGAGCAGAAAATGACCGTTGAAGGAATAACAAACTCCATTTTGAGAGAAAATTGATGCCATTGCTTAATAATTGTTCTCCTTTTTTCAACTATAAAAATTAATGATAAGACTTCATTTTATATAATAGATATTGATGATTCGACTTCAACGTGTAACATTTCTTGCACTTCATAATTATTTGGGTTTAACAACTGAATTAACTCATTCACATTATGTCCCTCCACAAGATCAAACCATGCATGATACACAAAATAATCATTATAAACGAAATCATCAACGAATTAATACTCATTCTACAAGCGTTCCTTATGCAACAACGATTTCAATTGATACATTAAGTAATACGCAAAATGATTTAATTGATAATGAAAATTTTCGATCATTAACATCTATTCCAACTACATCGAATAATTCACCATCATCGACTCAAACTGATATAGCAACGATACCTGAAATGGATGATAATAAAAATGGATTTGACAATATCGAAGCATCATCAAGTACTGAACAAACAGCATCTATTCAGATATCAACACAAAAACTTTCAAAGACTTTTTCTAATCAACGATCAATGAGTGCTATTGAAGATCATCATATGAAACCAGATTTTGAAGAAGCAGCAGCACGCGCTCGTGTTAAAAATTCATTAGATACAACATTCTTTCAAAAACATAAAATAAGTTATCCAAATGTATCAAATAATCGAGCAACGAATTCATCTGCTTCACGACGACGAACAAGTTTTTCTGATGTAAAATTGTTTTTTTCTTTTGTTTCATTTTACATTCATATTTCCTCGTTTACCTTTTTTCTTAGCCTGAATCCGCAAATATTTATGCACGATCATTAGGATCAGGCAGTGACAGTGGTGGAAGTGAATATAATGAAGGAATTGATGATTCCGATCTTCAAAGTGAATGGCCACAAATTCGAAAAGCTTTAGCAACAGCACTTGGTTAGTTATTTCATTCTACAGAATGAACTATCAATAACACTACAATAAAAAGTTGAAATATCTCAGCTTTAACTCATTAAAATGAATTAATTTTTTGTGAAACATGATTTAAAAGAAGTGTTGAAATATAGGAGTAGACATTTGGACCTTCCTCCCATATATGTGATAGACGCTGTTGATATACAATTAAAGACTGTATATCAATAAAGTGTTGTTTTACTATATGAACTATTTCCTTATTGCATTGCTCGAGGATTATATGAAAGAATGATGAAAAAATATGTCCCAAGATAGAACGAGTAGAACAATCTTCCTATGATAAGTAACATCAACTACATCATGCTTTACATTTTAATCCTGCAAAGATTCCTCTGACAACTTTTGAGTTAGTGACGGGAGTTTATTCAAAGTTTTTTTCTTTCTGTACGAATATTACTATTAAGTACTATTGTTGACAACATTTGAGAAAGTTTACCTATTGTCCATTAAGAAAAATATGTATGGTGCTTTAAGATAATTTTTCAGTTAACATCTAAGAAAATAAAAATAAGAAATCAAAACAAACTTTATGAATGTTATTACATTGATTTGTCTAAAGCAGATTTTCAGGATTCGTCAGCTTAAAATATAACAGTTGCAATATTTCGTATTTTTAAGTATAGAACACTGGCTTTTGTGAGGAGGTTGACGATTTAATATCGAACAGACTTCAATCAAACATTTTAATTATCGAACACGAATTTCAATATTTAAATTAAATAATTCTGAAAATTCACTCTAGGTACACTAATGCAATAACACTCATAAAGTTTGTTTTGATTTCTTCTTTTTATTTTCTTAAATAACAACTTAGAATCACCCTGGAGTGCTACACATATTTTTCTTACTTGACAACCGGCAAAGTTTCCTCAGTGGCGTTAACAATAGCACTTGATAGAGATAGTTGTTTACACACTATTCTCGCATGTAAAAAGAAAAGTGTTGAATAAACTTATAACATTAACTCAAAAGCTAATGTGTGAGTGTGAATGGAGAGAAGCATCAGATCTATACCCGACACCTACCCCTTGAACTGAAGTGGAAATATTTCAATTTTTTATTGTAGTGTTATTTATGGTTAATTCTGTTGTTTATTGTTATATGAAATATGTATATTTCTTTTGAATAGGTTTTGAAGGAGATTTAGCATTACTCGATACTAAAGCTCATTTACATCGTTTACCTGATAGATATACATTAGTTAAAGAAGGTGAACAATTGAATAAATTATTTTTTGTTATACATGGTTCAATAGCAGCTTATATGAAAGAAATAATTGGACCAAAAAAAGAACGTAATAAATTTTTAACTTGAAAAAAAAAAACGAAATATTTCTTTTATTTTTTTCATTATAAAAGGTGTAATGTTTACAAGTCAAACTAATGAAATCAGTGGTCTTGTTAGTGTTCTTACTGGTGGTTAGTAGTTTTTCTTCTTTTGTTTTTCTTTTTGTGTAATCAAGAGTTAATTTATTTATAGAACCAACATTATTTTCATATCGTACTCATGGTTTAACAGATATTTGTACGATAACAAAAGAAAATTTTTATGATCTTATGCGTATTCAGCCAAATCTTGTTTTACCAATAGCAGCTAGTTCGTTTATATGTTTTGTTTCTTTAATTTTATGTTTTTTATTAATATGTTATTAGTGATGGTTCAACGGATGTCACCATTAGTACGTCAAATTGATTTTGCTCTTGAATGGATGCTAGTTGAAGCTGGAAAAGCTTTATATCGGTATGAAAAAAAAAACAGAATTTCTATTTGGTTGAATTTTTTAGTTTTTCTTTTATTAATTTAATAGACAAGATTATAAACCACAAAATGTTTATATTGTTCTTAATGGTCGTGTTCGAAGTGTTTTATTAACACATGATAAAAAACGACGAGAATTAATTGGTGAACATGGTCGTGGAGAAATGGTTGGTCTTATTGAAGTCTTAATGGAAATGCCTAGACAATCGACAACAATTGCTGTTCGGTATGTTATTAAAAATTTTAAATTAAATATTAAAAATACAAATAAATTATTTTTAGTGATACGGAATTAGCTGTGATACCATCTGGACTATTGAATTATATAAAATGGCGTCATCCACGTGTTGTTTCTCATTTAATTCATGTATTATCACAAAAAATCTATGGAACTATGCAAAATACATTAACAAGTCGTGTTGGTTTAGGAATGCCGTTAGCTGATGGTAAAAATATTTATGAGACTTAACAATCTTTTTGTGAAACATAATCTAAAAGGAATATTGAAATATATAGGGTAGACACTTGTATCGTTCACACACTGTGAGCATCCAGACGGACATTAACTGAAAATATTGAAAGTATACTTTTTAATGGTTTAAAAAGGACAACACATACTCTGACCAATGCGTTATTTAATCATATAAAAGTCTTTGTTTCTCTTGTTTGCTATAGTCGAAAAACATGGAGAAAACTTCGACGAAAAATCTGAAACTGCGCCTTTCATTCTATAGATTCGTAAAACCAAAGCTTTCGCTTTTATCTATTTGGGATTCGAAGAAAGTCATTTCTCTTTAGCACTGAGTGCTTTGACGGACACATGTGTTTTCTATGATGAGTTTGCACAATTTTTAACAATTCCAAATCGAACGAAACTTACACAAAATATCTCCGTCCCCTCCCTCGTTCATATCTCCGATATAGCGTTCACTGGTATCAGCACGAACATTTCAGAGCTGATCATAAAGCTTTGTTAGACATATAAGGTCTTTCTAAGTTAAAAAAATCATATATCCGCCTGTTCTATGGGATAACGGTCACTGTATCAAACACTAGTCAAAGACCATTACAGAACATGACAGATGCTGTTGACATACGATCAAAGCCGTATGTCAAGGACATCTTGCTCTTATATATGAACTACTTTCTTATTGCATTTCTGAATGATTAAGTAAAATGATGGTGAAAAAATGTATCCCAAACTATATAGAATAAACAATCTCTCTTTGGATAGTAGGAGTAGCTACATTGTGTTTCACATTTGAATTCCGAATGGATTGTGCTAAAAACTTTTCTTTTATTTAGATGAATTTCAAGAACAAGCAGCAGCATTAAATAAAAATTTATCGACTGTTGCAATTGTTGCTGCATCTGATGATGTTCCACTTGATTCATTTACTTGTGAACTTGTTCATAGTCTTTTAGCTATTGGTAAGAAAAAATCTATTTTAAATAATAAGTTATTTGTTTTTTTCTTATTTAAAAAAAAACCTATTTAAGGTCCAACACTTCATTTAACACAACAATTAATTATTGATCGTTTTGGCGTTAGTGCATTTGAAAGTATTAATGATTATCGTTTAAGTGCGTGGCTTGGTCAACAAGAAGAATTGCACAGAATTGTTGTCTATCAATGTGATAAACAATTAACACCATGGACAAAACGATCACTTCGACAAGCTGATTGTATTCTCATTGTTGGTATTGGATGGAAAGAACCAGTAAAACGATCGGTTAGTATTATTTTATATTCCTGATTATAACGTAGAAAGAGAAATTCATTACATAACTATTGGTTATAATATTGAATTAGCATTATTGAGAACTTATAGAATTTCTTTTTCTTTAAGTAAGAAACTTTTTTGTGGTAGTATGAAGTCTTTTCAAAAACACTAAATAATTAAAGAATGAATCTATCAGTTTTGTCTTATTATTAAATGAGGATAAGTTAGATTGAAGTGACATTGTTTGCATGTACGTTGACTGAGAGAATGTTATATCGATCTTGTCATGTGTTTTAGAACTTTGCTTTGAATTCGAATCGTTGTTACATAATTGTAGACAAAAGACTGAACTTTAATAAACTTGGATTTCTACAGGCGTTTTGTTAGAATCTATCATTGTTAACATATTGACTTCATCTGTTCACAACTACGTAGATATAAAGGGTTCAAATCTGTATTTCGATAAATTCGTTGCTAATATATGTTTACTCATGATTGTAAGTTGATAATTCGTTTATAAGATCGAATAAAAGTTCCTATTGAATTATTCTTGTGTTACTTATTTGAAAAATATTTTTGTTTATGAATAGGTTGAACATGAAATCGAACGAATAGCAGTTCGAGCTCAGAAAGAATTAATACTTCTACATCGTATGGGTAGTTTAAAACCAAAAGGTACAGCTGAATGGTTAAAAGAACGTAATTGGTGTACATTTCATCATCATGTTCGATGTCCAGAACGTGTTTTTCAAAATATTAATTTAAAATGTTGGGTATGAAAATCTTTGATTATCTTGTTTTTTTTTGCATTCTAAAGAAATATTCGTATTATTTTTAGAATGATTATACAGATTTACTTGAACCAGATCCAGATCCAACAACTGATTTTGCTCGTATGGCTCGTTTTCTAAGTGGTACAGCTATCGGTCTTGTCTTGGGTGGTGGTGGAGCCCGAGGTTGTGCACATGTTGGAATGATTCAAGCCATGCATGAAGCTGGTATACCCATTGATTTAATTGGTGGAACAAGTATCGGAGCATTTATGGGAGCTTTGTGGGCTGATGAATTAAATATCAAAGGTTATGTTGAAAGGGCAAGCGCTTGGTGCAAAGTAAGGTTTTTTGTTCATTTAATTTTTTTTCTGTTTCTTTTTTCATTTGATTTGATTATACATAGAAAATGACATCTTTTTGGAGAAAACTTCTTGATTTAACATATCCAATAACAAGCATGTTTACAGGTAAATAAATAAGCTGTTTAGCACAATCCATGTGGGATTAAAATGTGAAACACGATGTCGTTGTTCTTGCTAATTGCAGGGATATTGTTTGATTCTATCTATTTAGAAGCATATTTCTTCAATAATTCTTTCACTTAATCCTCGAGAAATACAATAAGGAAGTAGTTCAAATATTATAACAAGGCGTTATTGATGTGCAGTCTTTCATTGTATATCAACAACATCTGTTAGAGTCTGTGTGAGAGAAATGGAGTTCAAGTTCTTACCCCCTATACTTCAACACACCTTTTAGATCGTGTTTCACACAAATTTTGTTTTTATTCACAAAGAAAACTGAATAAATAATTATATTTTGTGTAGGAGCTACATTTAATGAAACTATTGAAGAAGCTTTACTTGATGTTCAAATAGAAGATTTATGGATTCCATATTTTTGTATAACAACTGATATATCAGCATCAAAAATGCGTGTACATACAACAGGTACTATAAAAATTCTTTTATTGATGTTGTAAGTAATAAACGAAAAAAGACGTATGTTGTTCCAAAAACAAAAAAAAATTTTAATTAGATATGAGCATTCCCATATTTTTCTACAGGAAGTGCTTGGCGTTATGTACGTGCATCGATGACTTATGCATTTTATCTTCCACCTATGTGTGATCCATGTGATGGACATCTTCTTGTAGGTGAGAATTTCAAATCGAAAAAAAAAAGAGTAAAAGAACAATGAAAAAAAAAAACAATGATTTTTTATTTTATTTTATTCAGATGGTTGTTATGTGAACAATCTTCCTGGTAAGATTTTAATGACTATAAAGAGAAAATCAATTGACTAAATTGATTTTTTCTTTTGTATCACAGATTCCTGGACAGAGTTTCGCAGCACATCATACGTCTTTTTTCAAGTGATAATTTTATCGAGTTCTTTTTTTTTTTGTGCATTGTTTGAGCTTTTTTCTGTTATGTAAATATAGGATCATTGTGGCGATATGTTAGAGCATCAATGAGTCTTTCGGGTTATTTTCCTCCGTAAGTTTATTTTAATAGATTGTTGATTGCAAAACTAGGCTTTTTTTCTTGATCTGATAGATTATGTGATCCCAATGATGGACATTTATTACTTGATGGTGGATATGTAAATAATTTACCGGGTAAGATAATGTCGTAACTAAATGTTGTTTTCATCTATATTTTATACATATCTTAATAAGTCGAGTTTCAAAACTACTAATTGTTATTGAGAGTATTAATTATTCATGATTCGAAAAAAAATTGCTTCAATTTCGAATTATGTTCACCACTTAATCATATTAGTTACACAGTTGAAAACTTGATATCTGACTTTAAAAAAGCTCCTAACAAGCTTCGTTGTGTATTTCAGAATGAAATCTTATGATTGCTAATATTAACTAACTTACGAATGTGTCATAAACAAGGAGAAAAAAGCGAGACTGAAGACTTGCACTTATAAATAGTCCTAGTGCTCCTCTTTCAGTATGAAATCATAGGACTCATTTTATCCGTCATATCAGTGGCTACGAAACAGTACACTTTATGTTTTCACCAACATTTCATATGGAGAAAGAAAACAAAGTGAGAACTTCACAAATTGGTGCTTTTATTAAAATTATGCATAACAATGTTAAGGACTTTTTGCCTTTCTCTCAATAACTTATGTTAATAAAAAGAAAACAAAGAATACCGTTTTGTAGCGATTAATGTGACGCATTATATGAGCCGTATAATTGCATACCTATAAAAAACAACAAGACTATCAGTGTTATAATATGGAAATACTGATGTTCAATCAATGATTCCTAATGTTCTGATTAAACCATAATTGATTCTCGAAATGGCATATCATAGAATTGTATGATTAATAAATGTTTCAAAATAGTAACTTTTATCCATAACTATGATTATTTTAAATAATTGATGGAAACTAACTGTCCAGGAATCGATGTGATCAAAATTTAAAAAAAAAACATGAATGAAAATAAACTAAATCTTTTAGCGGATGTAATGTATAAGCTTGGCGCACATACTGTTCTTGCTGTTGATGTTGGTGCACAAGATGAACAAAATTTTTATAATTTTGGTGATCAACTTTCTGGTATGAATAGATAAAAATAAAAATTTTGATTAATAAAAAAAAAATATCATACTCAGGTTGGTGGATTTTATATAAACGTTGGAATATATGGTCGGCACCTGTTAAAATTCCTGAATTAAGTGAAATTCAAACTCGTCTTGCTTATGTATCATGTCAACGGCAATTAGAAATAGTAAAAAATTCGAATTATTGTGAATATTTACGTCCACCTATTGATCGTTATCGAACTTTACAATTTGGTTCATTTGATGAAATTCGAGTTCGTAGATTTTAATTAATTATCTAAAAGACAAACAAATATTATCATTTTTTAGGAAGTGGGTTATCATCATGGCAAAGCTGTTTTTCATGGTTGGTCAAAACTAGAATCATATGATGCTGTTTTTCTTAAACAAAAACTTCATTCATCTAGAGAAAAACTATTACGACTAGTAAATATTAATAATTTCTTTTCTCTTAACTACAACAAAAAACATGATTTCTTGAAAACATCTTTTCATAGCGTAAACAAGAATCGACTGGAGCAAAGTTTATTGATCTAGCTGAATTAATAACTCGAGTACGTGAACCACCAAAAGATGATTATGACGACGACGACGATGATGATGATGGTGATGATGATGATGAAATTGGTAAAATAAACATTTTCTTTTCGATAGTGTTGTTTTTTTTTGTGAAACACGATCTAAAAAGAGTGTTGAACAGTATGAGTAGATATTCGGATCTTCCTTTCACAGATGTGATAGATATCCTTAGTAACGGTCAATTACAGGCATGATTGACGTCATATCAACAACATATCACAGATGTAATAGACATCTGTGGTAATGTCTCTCCTTCACCATTGGCCGTAACACACGTTGCTGATAGATTATCACAGATCATATATTCATAATGTCTTGTTATAATATATGAATTGCTTCCTTATTGCATTTCTCGATAACTAAGTAAAATTCTGTAATCAACTACAGCAATTGCATCATATTTCACATTTTAATTCCGCAGAGATTGCGCTATTCATTTTAAATCTAACTCATATATAATCTGTCTTTAGCAACAACAAACACCGAAGATTCACATACTTCAATTTCAAGTAATACAAAGCCTCGTACAAGAAAAATATCACATACAAATAATAGATGGCTTAGTAATGTTGGTGGTGGTTTAAGACGTTATAGAAGACGTGTATGTTCAATTTAGAATTATTAGACATAAAATTATTTTGTTTTAAATTTAGGTTCGATTAATTTCTCGTCCTGAAACACCACCTATAATCGTTCAAGGAGATAGTCGACAAATATTACCTGTAGTTAATCCCAATGATGACAATTAATATAATTATATAATTAATCACGCTGATAAAATCATCTTTGTACGAAATCCGGTCTTGTAAAAGGATGCTTTCAATGTTTTTTTAAAATTGATTAGCTCATTGTCTTATTTATATTCTTTTTTTTTCCTGATTGTAAATTAATTAATTTCCAGATACACAACGATTCCAATAAGAATAAGATTTATTGTGAAACTCATTATTCTATGAATTATTTAATTGAACAGAACAATTTAATGTATGGAATAATCATTTTTTTCTCTCTACTTTACGAGAGTTCAACTCAAATCAAATGGAAATGAGTAGTTAGTTTATTCGAAAAAAAAACAGGAAAAGATTTATAATAATTTTATTGAACATATTAATACGACAATAAGTTTCATAAAGTTTATTTTAACCATAAAATGTTTCGCAGCGTCTAAAAAAGAAATTTTTGTTAAAAATTTATATTTTCCATATAAAAATTTTCTTCTTACCTGCACATGTAATCTGGTCGTTGGTTGGGATTTGGACAATAATTACTTGCGTGTCCTTGTATACGACGACGGCATGTGCATCGTGGTA
This sequence comes from Rotaria sp. Silwood2, assembly GCA_905329745.1. NCBI lineage: Eukaryota > Metazoa > Rotifera > Eurotatoria > Philodinida > Philodinidae > Rotaria > Rotaria sp. Silwood2. Next base: position 455,304 of record CAJNSZ010000023.1, read on the forward strand.
TACTACTACCAGGCACAGTTGAACATGTTGATGATATAAGACATTCAGGTACACAACGTGGTTGAATACATTGACATAATATTGAATCAAGTATCTAATTGAAATAAAATAAAAAAGCAGCATTTTTTTTAATATTATAAATCAAAGAAAAGTTTTACTTTGCCTTCTCGAAGACATTCATCTTCTTTTTTATTACATTTACATTCACACTTTGTATGATTCATTAATGTTAATGGACGATTAACTTCATATTGATTTGTGTCATCCAAGGAAATTAATAATAACTAGATAAAAGAAAACTTTCCTGTATGAAAAAAAATTTTATTGTGTTTTTTTACTAACTGGACTAAATGTCACTGGTTCTTGTACCGTAGATATACAAGAAAATTGAACTTCTTGACAACAACCACCACATCGATGTATTTCAAGACATTGTGGATAAGGTATTCTATTATGACCAACTTTACGATCAACAGGTACTTCTTCACATATAACACGAGGTTCACAACCACCATTGCGGGGTTCAATTGTTAAATGTGTATCTTAAAATAAAATATAAATCCAAAATAAATAAAAAATAAAAGCCTTTAGTCAAATACCTGTTTTTAACTGTTGCGCAGCTGTTTGAATTGCTTCTTGTTCTCTTTTTAATGTTTCAGGAGATAACATTGCTGATAAAACAATCGAAAAAACAACTCAACTTAGATAAACTAATTAATTGATGGTATAATACCCAACGTTTTATTCAATATAACAGCCGAGGGGCACTGTCTCTCCAAAAATTGGGTTAGTTCTCTCGGAATTTGAGGTTATTGCACTATGAACTATGTGTTAGTGCTCCCAAAAAATAGGTTTTCGCTTCCCCACTATTTTAAATCGCTCCTCCGAAAGAAAATATTTGAATAAAACACCGATAATACATACATAAACGACCTTTGTTGCTTGAACTTTTAAGAATAATTAAAACTTCTTGAATTGACTTAGCTTGAGCTAAACGAGCACGAATTTGTGCTTGTTGATATTTATTCTGTACAAAGTAAGAAATCAATTTCTTTTTCTCAAATATAATATTCTCATACTCATACCTCATCACCATTTATAAAATTATTCAATACAATTAAAATAAACATTATAAATAAATACATCTTCATCATACTTTGATATTTGTGTAACAAATATATTTATTCCGTCTTATAGAAAACTATCTCATATGAGAAAAATCTTACATATATAAATAGATATGAATAGATATTCCTTCATCTACTAATGATAAATAACATCAATGTCATTTTCTGACTCATGATACTTCGTATTTTTCTATGATATTTATTTATTTATTTATCTATATTATACATAATATCATATAACAAATCATTGTCAAGAGAATATTTTTTTTTTCTTCTGTCATTTGTCTTCATGGATATTTCATACATTTCCTAAAAAGGAAAGAAGAAAAATTATTAAATATATCAAATGATTAATAGGATAAAAATAAACTAACTTGCAACGAGCATCAGGCTGATAACCTGATGGACATGAATATGCGCCATTTTGACCTGGAATAGGTCGTTTACATACACACGATGGTTTATCTTGTGTACTAAGCAATTGACAACGTTGCATTGCTTGACATTGAGGAAAGCAAGCTTGCTCTCTGCATCGACATAATTCATGATCCAATACCTGAAGAAATTTATGGATGAAAAAAAAAAACTTTCTGTTATATATACCTGAGCATTACTTGGACATGCATCTTCTTTTAATTTACATTTACATGTACATTCCGTATGATTTTCTGTTTTAAATGGTTTCAATGCAGCTATTGGTGGAATAGATCCATCACCATGTTCAAATTTGATAATCTACATAATTTTTCTGTCTTTAAAATCATTATTTAAAAAAAATTGAAATTATTTACAGGACTGAATGAAACATAATCAATTTTTGTTGGTTCACATGAAAATTGTGTCTCTTGACAACAACCAGAACATCGATGAACTTCGACACAATTGGGAAAAATAATACCATCTGTTGTTGCTTGTTGAGCATAAACTGGAACACATGTTATACGGGGTAAACATCCACCATTTACATATGAAACAATTTTATCATCTATAGATAGTGATTAAAAGAAAAAAAAAGAAGACGTCACATCGATTGCTAATTAATATTAAGACCTTTCGGTAAATCAAAGCCAGCCAATTGTGTATTGATTTCTTTTTCAATTTTACGAAAATCCGCTTTTATAAAATAAATAAATAAATAAAATATCAATTATAAATAAAAACAAAAAAAGAATTATTGCTCTTCAGACTATACTTTGCATAGCTACTTGATGTCTATTCCTCACATTTGCATCAGCATATATAGCAAGAGCTTGTTTTAATGTACGAGCTTTCGATAATTGTGCTTTGAAATTCGCAAGAATAAGCTATTGATATGAAATGAATTTAATATTTTGAATACTTTATGAACTTTTACCTGATCACGTGTAGCACCATTAGCTCCATGACTCCAATAAAAGTTTAATATTGTTAGTATCAATATGCATAGAATGAGATTGCCAACCATTTCTATGACTAAGAAATATGTATGCTGTATACAATTGTTGAGATAAAAAATATATCTATGTATATACATCGTCAATGTTCGGTTAGCTTGTCAAGCTTTTCTTTTATTTCTTTATGATATTAATCATTAATGACATTCGCTTAGCAGATATAAAATATGGCTCATCAAACAAAATGCAAAGATGCAATAATAAATTTGCCAGAAACATCATTTAGCAGACATCAGCATAATTGTATAAAAAATGTAATCATATGTTAAATATCACGCGCAAAAAAAAAAAGAAAATGAGATAAAAATTCATCCAGAAGCAACACAAGCCGTATTTGCAACTACCCAAGTAGTGCTCGTTGGACAAGCACATGTACCCGTATTGCAATAAAGTGTTAAAAGACATGTATAATTAGCTGATACTGAACATGAACCACCATATGATGCTCGATTTACTATTTTAAATTAAAAAAGAAAAGAACAATAACTAATCAAGATACAAAATAATATATGTATTTAATATTCATACCGCATTGCGAGGTTGTTGAATCATAATATTTTGTATTGTCACAATTACAAACTAAATCAGGTAAAAATTGAGAACAATTACATACACCTGGCACTGTCGGACAAATCAATGTTGGTAAACAATCACTATCCGATACACACATTTCAGTATAATTAAGACGTGATTCTAAATATTTAGAAAAAAATTAAACAAATTTTCATTTTATTTTCGAAAATACTACGAAGAAAAAATTAAATTACTGCATGCTTGAAAATTGATATTCCAATATTTCGTTGTATAATCACATTGACATCGACTATTATTACAATAAAGATTTTTTGTTGAATCACATTGATTTGAACCCATTGTACATGACTGATTAACAGTATATGCAGTTTCTTAATTCAATTAGGTCAAATAAGACAAAACTTTTATGAAAAGAAGATCGATCTTACGACAAAGATTAGATGAATTCAAAAATGTTCCAGCTGGACAAACACAAGTTGATATATTCCATACTTTTGAATTGCTACATGTACAAGTACCCGTACAAGTAAAGTCAACGGATGGATCACATTGATTTGATGCTGTACATGATTGATTATAACTTAAATATGTACCTAAACAAAGGAAATAAATTTTCAAAGATAGATCACTCTAGGTGAATGATAGGGCACTGGAATCCGTAGATTTCAAACGAGAATGCATCGGAAAATCGTATGAGTTTGGAAGCAACAATCTGGTAATCGAATCCAGTGGCTGATTAAAACAGGTCACGGTTGATACAGGCCGAAACTGGAAAAATCTAACCATCGGATTTCGTCGATGGATTCCTGTTTTCAAGTTCCTACTAGAGATAGAATTAGTTCAGCTTTTTGAAAATTTAAATCGAAGCGAAACCAAGATCGGTTTGAAAAGCTGCGAACTAAATCGATCTTGTCTCGATCTCCTACCTGTTGAAGAAGCGTTTCGAGCGAAATTAGCCGTGCTTCATTTGCTCGAGACGCACTGCTTATATTTCTTCATCATTAAGAATAATTTGTAAATCAATCTGTACATTATCAATTTTCATCATTCTTTTCAGTCAACCATCAATGATAAAAAAAACCTGTATAACTGTCAAGTTGTATTTAATCTTAAGCTGCTAGGACAATTCGTCGCATGACATGTTAATCTTAAAGTATGCTGAAGGAGCATCGAAAGTGAGTGAAGGTGGATATGGTTGGATGTGTAGATCAGGTTGTTGGTGAAGGTAAAAAAACGTTCCTTGCACACACCGACATCCACACACCCGCGACGAATCATTTGTTTATCTACTCTTATAACTATGTGACACTAATTAAAGAATAAACTTATTTGTTTCTTTGAATAACTGTTCGTATTCGAGTTGAGTACCTAATAGAAGATTATGCTATCGAACAGTTTTCAATGGAGTGCTTAAGTTGTTAGTTAACGAAGTAGTTAGAAAATCCTTTTTATAAAACAAAACATGCACCGTCAAATTCTGCATTTGAAAATGACTCATAGGTATTTATCCATGTTTTTACTCATGATTTTTTGTGCTTTTTTTTCTAGCAAATATGTTAGTATGCTCTCACATGCTTGAAAAAAAAACAAATACGCATGTTTGTTCAATTTAACGATTTGACTTGTTTAGAAAATCAAATGTTACTCAATTATATATTTTTTCTCGAAAAAAGCTTCGCTTATTATCATTTCATTTTTTTCTTAGATTCTTATGGGAAATTTTGATGACATCTTACATGATGTTGTTGCCGTATTCCATGAATATGGTGATGAACATGAACAAAATCCATTTGAACAAGAAAGACCTTGTGATGAAATACACTGATTTGAGTCAACTGTACATGCTTCATTAAATGTAAGCGAATTATCGGCAACAGTCTTTGCTGAAATACAAAAATTAAATTTTATTTCCTTGAAAAGTGCAAACGTACTTTTTTGAGTAGTTACTACACCGACTATTGTTCCAATGATAGCAGCAATAAGAATGATACCAACAACTACCATAACAATAATTATACATTTGGGTTGCGTTGATTGTGTGTTGAATGTGTCTGTCTAGAAGAAATCGAAATGATAAATTTTTATAAATGAAAATTGAAAAAAAAGATTACATTGATTAAATTTGGATCCCATGATGATTGTCCATCAATATCATTAGCTAATATTTCTGGTTCAGATTCTTTCCTTGGAATTTCTCTAATTTGAATATTATCATGAAATTGAATATTTTTTTGCGTAACTCGTACTTTCTTCATTTATTATTATATGAATGTTTCGAATGAAACAAACAAAATAATATTTAAATGAAAGAATATGTTTATTGAATGTTTCCAATTGATTATATTAAATATAAGTGGAAAAGATTGTCAAATCGTCAAACGAAAACAAGTGCGAAAAGAACAATATAAAAGAAACGAAGTGAAATATTTGTTTGCTATGAAAATCAAAAGGTGAAGCCTGAATATAAAAGAATGAAGAGTAGTTGGTTGAAAAAAGCTAAACAAATTTTCAGTGTGTTTTTTGTTTATACAAAAGTTTGTAATTCCATTAAATTAAAAATTGGGCGACACATATATAGGCAACATTTTTGAAATATCAGACACAATTGATTGCTGAACTGAGTCAATTAAATGGTTGAAATATTTGCATTTGTACCGATTGGCAAGATATCATGATCAAGCGTATGATTATTACGTTCATGATTAATTATTTGAGTTTTTTTCTTTATAAATGATTGCCACCATAATTGAATTTGATGATGAATTGTTTTATTCCAATATAATATTGCATTGCTATCAATCAAAATGCTTATTGATGGTAAAATAAGTGTAAATAAATAAAATATATCCGGAAGTTTTTCTTTTTTATCAAATACTTCAATTGTTATAAATGGAGTCCAACCAAGCAAAAATATAATTGTAAAGAATGAAAATTGTCTTAATAAACGTAAATTTCGGCGTTTACGTCGGTTTAAACGGCATTGTCTCGTTCGAGATAGAAAAGGTACTTGTCGTGAATGTGTTACATTTAAATAAGTCACTAAATTCATTAATGATATAAGTATAAACGGTATAATATAACCTGTACAAAAATACATAAATAATAATGATGATTGTTGATTAATCGTGCACATTTTAGCTTTTGATTGAAATATTATTTGTTGCTTAGGTAAAATTAAAGTTATACCTGGTAAAACAAAAGCTAACATCCATATTGATATTAAATAAGATTTAATATAATAAATTGTCGTAATCTTTTTATTAAATGGATAAATAATTGTTAAAAACCGAACAAATGTAACCAATGTATACGAAAGCATGACACAATGAGAACTTGACATAACAAGAAATCCAATAAATTGACATAAATATGAATTTACATTTTTCGTATTAACAATAGAAATTGTGAAACTAACTGAAAATATACATGATAATGAAAAATATATACAAGCAAAACAAACATTTATTAAAAGAAGATTTTGTGCTGTACGAAGCCGTTTAATAAGAGTTAAACTTGCAATAAGAAGTATATTAATAATAATTATACATAAACAAATAATGTATGTGCTAATACTTTTTAAAATAATACTTATAAGAATCGGTACAGATATTGAACCGATTCCTTCATGTGATGACATCTTTTTTTCCAAATAGAAATCAATATCAATGACCAGATTTTTTTATGTGATCAATATCAACATAAAATACTAAGTCTATAGCATATTGTTCAACAACAGAAATTGCAGTATTTATATATGCAAGTAAATGTTTTTCTCATTGGAGAAAAACAAGAAATAAAGAATACAAATAAAATATATAAAAAGCGAGAAGAGCTATATAATATTCTTGTAGATTTCCTGCATTATAAAAACAGCAAATAAACTCTTAATAAGAAAAACGAGTCAACATGACATTTTTTATGTTTAATGGATCTATGAAATAAAGAATGGCTTAACATAAATCATAGCAGTGCATTTTTTATGATTCACATCAATAATTGTCAAGAGATATGAATGAAAATTTTACTTAAGAGACTTACTTCAGAATAAATTACATTTAGAAATCAATTAGCTTATATATTTGATTTTCATAGTTTTACTAAATATATTTCATTATGTTTACAGTTACATAGGAGAATATTTGAACACAAAACAAACAGTTATAAAATATTCGGAAAGAAATTATTTTGTTTATTATATAACACGCCAAATAAAAATTCTTCTCGTGATGGTATAACCAGAAAAAAAGTTATAGCCGCGGGACTCAATCATTTTTTTAATATGGAACTCAGCCGATGGTAGAGAGGATTCGAGGCTTTCCGCTGGAAGGGAATCATGCGCTCTCTAGTTCTCGTCCGGGTTGAACCATTATGTTGTTGAAACTCTCTCAAAAAAAAATGTATAATTTACTTTGGAGTAATACATCACATATCTTTGTCATTTATCTTTTATAATATTCAATGGAAAACTATTTGTCTCTATATTCTTCACACAATTCGTAGGCGTTCATGATAAATTACTACTGTCATAAATATTTTTTTTTTACACACAGTTAATATTTTAATAAGAAAATAACATCATATTAATAGCTAATATTGGCGTCAGATTCAAAAAGAGAAAAGTCTCAAATGAATATTCGTAGTTGAAAAATACAATTTATATACGGTTGTTTACAGTTATATATGACAGATCACGATAGTTGTATTTCTCTGCAAATATAGAGTCAGTAATACGACAACATTATGATATTTTTACATTGTTTGACAGCAATCCGTAACGATTAATATGGGATCTTGAGAGTTATCATTATTATAGCAGTCTAAAATTTTCTGGGATCAAAATAAGATAACATACGATGTTTTTATATACGATAATACGTACAATACAATCCTTTAGAAAACAGCCATTTATACAAAAAAATGAAAAAATTCATGCTCATAGTATATTGTTTTGATTAACACATTAGATAGAAGGATTGCAGCAGAGATAAAACCGATCTGAAATCGATACCAATGTTGGACTGGCGAGTTGTTGTACTATTACATTTGTGGTTAGTGATACGTGACATGATCAGCTGTCAACAAAGTTTCATTAAACATCCTCGATAAAATATAAAGAGCAAAATATTAATAAGACAAATCAATAACGGCCGGTCTGAAATCCGTAGTGGTACCGGATCTATCTCTAAATCTTAGGTACATCTTCATCGTTATAGTCTAGATATTTCTCTTTGTGTTTCACAATGTTGATCAAGCAATATTGAATATTTGTGCTATCTAATTACTTAAGGCGTACCAAAAGTCCGTGTCTCGCCATTTAAAGGGCCTTGTCGGATGGGGTACATCGGTTCAGAAATAAGAAACAAATATATCATATTGTAGACCTTTTCGAGCCGCATCGAATGGTATATAGTAAATCCTGTTTTCATAGAACTTTGAAGGACCTAGAGTCAATTTACTGATAGATGACTACACATTCACACCCATCATTATTTACACCCGTACCTGAGGACCATAAGNGAACCCTTGAATTCTGACGATCAGATACCTTTATCTTTCTTTTTCGTCTGTTTACTCTTTAATTAACTGTGAAAATAAATAAATTTGTATTACAGAAAAACAAAAAATATTTTTCGGAGAGTATACTAAAAAATTCGGGGCCCCGACTCCGAAAACCCTTTTCAGACCCGATCCCCGCTGATCTCTAGTCACTACCCATGTGTTCGATTACGATCAAACTGCGATCGTACTGTGACCTGGAATTGCGAAAAACTGCGACGTAGTTAAGCGTAACTGAGATAAAAATATTGCAGTTGCACTTAGTTGTGTCGCAGTTATCAAGTCACTGCGCCACTGTTTCTCGAAGGAAAGACATAAAGAAGATTTTCATTTTATTACTATCTTTATTGTGATGAAGCAAAAGTTTTTAAACTGCAATAAGCTAAACAATCAGAAAAATAAAAAAACAATCACAATGTGTAACAAAATTACTAAGAAAATATTTCAAAAAAATTAGAAGAAAAAACTAAGAAAAAATATAATAAAATCTAAAAAGAAATTTTAAAAAGTCAAACAATCTAAAAATAATTGAAAAAGTCTTCATCTCAAAAAACTTTTCAAATCTTCTCTTTTGAGCTCATTGCTCAACGACAAAATACTATTAAAATATCAAAAAGTGTTTATTGTTTGCGGATAAAATGAGATATTTCCTATACATTTGCCTATTAATCAATAGATTTAGTATTGCCTTGTTTTTCTACGTAATGTAGAAGAAAGGAACATATATCAAATGATAGAAAAGTTTTTTTTTTGTATCAAAATCTATGTTCACTTTTGATCCGCTAGAAAAAATTATTTACATTGTGTTCCGACCTGAATTTTATGTTCTTTTTCTTCAAGAATAGTTAGGATCTTTTTCGAAGATCTGAAAAATTAGTTTAATGATAAATCAACAGCTTTTTTTAACTTTATAAGTCCTTTTTCGAACATACTAAAAATTATCTAAGTCGATCATTTTTGTAGAGTAAATAGTTCTTTACAAAATATTATATTAAATAAAGCTGTAGCTTTTATCCAATTAAAGCTTTAGGTATTTTGCCAAGAGCTCTTTTCAACAGATCCAAAAAATCCTTTTTTCAGAAGTGAAAAATTGATATGTCTCGTCGAAAGACAATAAAACCTTGAATAATGCATTTTGTAAGGTTACTTCTCATCTATAGATAAGAATTTCAACTTGTAGTTTCAAATCACGATAGCAAACCGATCTCGGATCGAGTCAGACTACAAAATTTTATACAAAGAAAAAACTATCTAAAACTGTTTAAATAATCATGGTTTACGAATAATGTGACTTTTGAATAAACCATGAAAACATACATTGATTGAATTTTTATCCTCCTGCAACACATTCCTTTTCTTATTTATTAATTGCGTATTTTTGATCTTGATATAAGCATTCAATATGAGTTTGGCGAAAATCAGTTAGCGCCATCTTTTATTTGTTTTCTTATGAAAAAAAATCTGTTCATGACTCAGAATGATAATCATGCTTGCCATCTTATTTTTTATATCAGTAAGAATAAACTAGATTTTGTTTTTGCTTTTATTGTTTTTCTCTACCACTGTAACGTCATTTATGAGATAGACGTTTTCTTTGTTTTTCTGACATGTTGTTCTACCTGGTGAATCATTTTTACACATTTATAAAGCAGCACAAGTTCTTTTGTAGATTTGTTGTATAATATATATATTTTTTTAGTTTTTTTAAGTTTTCACTATTAATTATTAAAAATGAATCGAGTTTTTGGTAAATCAAAAGCAAGTGCTGTACCAAAACCAACATTAACTGATACTGCGTCAACACTTGATTCACGTGTTGAAACATTGAATAAACAAATTGCAACAATTGATCAAGGTTGATTTATTTTATTTTTATTAATAATTATCATTTTGATTTATTTTTAATATGTAGAATTACAAGCTTATAGTAAATTACCTCCAGCTAGAAAAGTAAATTTTTTTCATGATTTTTTTAAAAGAAAATAATTGTTTATTTATTTAAGGCAGGTCAAAAGGCACGAGCTATGGCACTTTTAAGTAAAAAGAAAATGTAGATAATACATTATAATCTTATTTTTTATTAAATTTTATTTATAAATTCTTATAGGTATGAAAGACAACGTATGACATTAGAAGGACAAGCAAGTAATATAGGTGCAACTGCATTTGCCGTTAGCAATATTGAAACACAAAAACAAATTGTAAGAAAATATCAAAAATATTATTATCATAATTAATAATAATCTATTTTTATATTTTTTGTTTTAGTTTACTGGATTAAAAGATGCTAAAAAACAATTAGTTAAAGGTTATAAAGATTTAAAACCTGATAAAGTTGAAGTAAGTTATATGGTTTATCAGATAATCTTTTACTTTCATACACAATAATTTTTATTTAATAATTGAAATTCAAATTGAGTTCACTGTTTTTTTTTAACAAAGAATATTAAAAAAAATTAATCAACAAGTTTATTATAAAGCCTTGAATTGTCAACTACAACTATGAATTTAACATTAAGGGTCCGTCTTTTCAGAATTTCTGAAAAATGCCTCATCGGAAATATTTGAAATTTTCAAGGTAGATAGATTTCGATGAGTTGCTAAGGCTAAAAATCATCCCACTTTCTCAGTCGCAATAAATCCGATAGAACTGAAATTCTTTTTTTTTTTGAGATAGTAGACACTGTTTGAGTTGTCTACTTTCTTTTAATCTCTCTCTGTTCGAATAAAAAGATGAAAATACTGATCGTATCTTCAAAAATCGATGGTGAAATATTTTTTAAAACAAAAACTAAGTAGTCACTCCAAACAATGTGCAATATATGTATAATAAAAGATTTCAACTCGATCAAACGTACTATGTTAAGGAAATGGGTGACGATTCTGAGTCTTTTTTGTGTGAAAAAATTGATTTCAAGATAAACGAAAAATTAATTTTTCTTGTATGTATTAAAACGTTTTTCTTCCGACTAAAATGATCGAAAACTGAGCATATTAGAGGCCCATGATCCATGGTGTCAGCACTTTTGGAATAAGAAATAATTGTAGTGCAAATTTTGCTGCTAGAAATTTCGAGAAGTGAATTTGAAAAGAGTAGTAACTAACAACGAGGAGCTCTCATTTATATGACATTTGACAGACGACACTTACTAGCTATATGAAACTGATTACTGCAATAACAGTATAGTTATTCTAATAGTATTATATATCATTGGGTATTTAAATAATATAGACGTTTATTTTAATTAATATACTGTTTAGCTTCAATTTCTTTCTTTATCAGATTAGAAAAGCTGTTGTTGTTATATAAGAGAGTTAGCATTATTCGAAGTCTGATTTTTCTATATGACATTCTTTTAATACAATATGTCATTATGTACTTCATCAAGTGCAAATAATGAACTTTTACCAGGGATAAACCATCTAGAAAAAGAAGCTTCAGTTTATTTTAGTCAATTATAAGCGCTTTCTTAGAAACACTACAGAAACTTATGTCGGGATCGGTTCGATTCTTAAAAAAAAGTGAATGAGAAAAAGGGCTGTTAGAAACGAAAGTATAAGTTTCAATTAAATTTTCTATAATTTTTATCGATTTATGCTGTAAATCGCATCAATCAATCCAAAGCTCAGAAGAGATGAATAAAACAAAGCCCTAATGTTGAAGATTTTTTCAGATTTAATGTGAATAAATTCTTAAATAGTTTTCTTTAAGTCGTGTTCGAGATCAGACCAAATTTAACAGAACTACAACTAAGACAGGAACTGTAAAGAATGTGATCTCACACATCTCTAACTCAGAACTTGTTTATCAATGTAACAGAAGTAGAATTAGTTCAGTTTGAAAGGAAATCAATTTTGATTCAGTTCGAACTTTTAAAAATTAACAAGGAAATCTCTTTAGTTGTTTCCTTCCGATTTCAAATATTTTTTTGCTTATAGATATTATATAGTGTTCTAATAAAAACTTTAAAAGAATTTGGATCTCTATTGAAATCTGACTAAGCTATTGAACTTTTAATATGCCTATTTTCGAATTTTTCGGTCTGAAACTTTATGCATACATAGAATTCAACTAGATTAATTTTCTTTAAAAAAATCAGCAGTTTTGAACAATGTCTCTTTGAGATAGGCAGTTGTCAAAAGAAAGGATATTGTACGCTATCCACGGAAGAGGGTCTATATCTTAAGAGTCTCATATCTTGAAGAGACTTTATTCAAAACTTCTCAATTTTTTTTATAGAAGTCAGTTTATTGAGTTCTCTATATACACAAAGCTTCAGGTTAAACTTCGATGCTTCAGTCAAATGTCAATACAAATGCAAATCTTTTTTGGGGTTTTTATCATATGTAGTATCTATAGGCAAAAAAAAAATCATTGATATCAAAAGAGATTCTCTCGTAAGTCGATTTGAGTTTAAATAACAATGCAAACTGACTCCCTCTCTGTAATGTAAGCATTTCTAATAAAACAAAAAAAAATTGTAAAATTCAATGATTACATCTAATGAACGGATTTTTAATCGTTTTTTTTTAGACGCTTATGGATGATCTTGATGATCATCTTCTTGATCAAGAAGAAATGAATGATATGTTTAGTAGGCCTATTGGTCAAGATATGTATATGACTGATGCTGATCTTGAAAGTGGTATGAAGAAAAAAGTTGTTTTTGTTGTTGCTTTTTAATAAGTAATATTTATATTTCTTTTAAAGAATTGGCTGGTCTTGCCGAAGAAGAATTTGGTATGGAGTCTAATGCCATGCTTAATGATTTACATGCACCTAGTGTTCCTGTTCAACCACTTGATGCTGGTCATGCAGCAGCTTCAACAACGAAAGTTAGTATTTTATTTTTCTTATGTTTTATATTCTTATTTATTTTTTATTAGGATGGTATTATGGTCGATGAATTCGGTTTACCAAAACTTCCTGCATCAGGCATGAAGAATTAATTCATTGATTTTGTATTAAATAACTCATCAAATCTTTCTTGTATAAACATTTTATTGCTGCTCTTTTTTTTTCTTTTCTTTCGCTTTTTCAATCTATGGAATAAACAAAAATAAAAACTTTAACTATTCAATTGTCTTTATTCTAATTTAGTTGATAAATATTTATTAAAAAAACCAAACAGAGAGACAAAAAAAAAAGAGCATTTCAATTTCAAAAACATTTTTTCCAACAAGACATTTTCCCCATAATCGACCATCTAACACATCGACATTTACCTGAACAACATTGGTAATCATGTGAACAATAATTATTTTTTAAGCGGCATCCTTCTTGATTCATTTCGGTCAAATATTTACCTCTTCCACCATATGTATAGTAAGAAGATGGTAAATTTTGAGATTGATATGTTGATGGCCGACCAAGATCATGATTATCACGTGATAATTGATCAAAATGAAAATGACGTGATTGAATAAATGTTGGAGATATTCCTCGTGAATATGATGTTCTATCTAATTTTTTAGTATTTTCTTTTGAAAAATCATTTCTTATTTTAGATGGATTTATATCAATAGATGGAGATCGTATACGACCTGATGATTGACCATAAAGTTCTTGAACTAAAAAATATTTAATATAGAAATTGATTATATATATTAATATTAAAACATATTTTTTGAGTCATATTTTTTTTTTCGCCATAAAGTATGGTTGTTAAAAAAATAACTTCTGTTTTTTTCCCTTTTTTCTTTCGTATCCTTGTAATATAAAAGCAATCAAAATAAAAGAAATCTTTCTGTATTTTTGTTTTTCTTTAGATGACGTCAACAAAATCTGAAAAGACTTTAGATGACGCAGAAAAAGCTGCTCAAGCTAGACAAGATGGCTCTGAACCGTGTAATCAGCAACCAGATCAAATACTTCCTAATCTATGTAAATATTTTTTGTCGTGTTTTTTCTTATATTTCAATAAGCTTTACCTGCATGTATTTCTTGTTGATTTAAGAATATTATAAAACATATTCCGAAGAGTATTAATTGTGACGTGTTCATCTTTCAAAATTGAAAAGTTCAGATACAAACGAAAGATGAAAAAAAATACGAAATCGAAGGTGTCTAATTGAATTCTTTTTTTTTCTGTTCTATATGTCAAACAAATGTACGAGTTCATCATGTGAACCATAGTATTGGTCGATTTCTAAAGAGAGGTCATATAGTGATGTGATTTTCGTGCTATTAAAAGTTTTTTTTCTCGTTCTATCAATGTTGGTAGTGACAACTGCAATAGACCGTTAGAAACAGCACAGAACACAATATCTCTAGAGTATTTGTGTTCTTTTAAGAATCCTTGATTTAAAAAACTGCTGAAAAAGTCTCCAAAAAATGTTAAATTTAAATAAATGTATAAATAAAAAAACTGCGTATGAATAGTTTTTTTTTTCAACAAATTTATTATTAATACAATAACCGATAGTATAATTATTAACAGTTATATTTTTATAGAAATAGATAAGACAAAACAAAATAGACAATTTAGAATGAATATTAGAGACAGAAAAAGTCTGGATAGATAAAAAGAATGGCTACTGAGTTAAAGAAATTATTTCAATCAGATGACATTATGAAAGGGCGAATTGAAAAGTTTTTAGATCAATTGTTTGTTCATTTTCGGGTTCAAGAATAATGAAATAATCTTTGAATAACTGAAAAAAAAACATTAGTTTGAACGAAAAAATTTTTGCATTTTCATTATTGCAATTTCAAACTAAATGTTAGGATATTTATTTATATATCAACTTGTAGATTAGAAGCTGCCCTACAAAATGTCTTATTTGAAGCCTTTTTTTGTTTTTCGACCCGGTACTTGATATTTTCTTTTTCTTATTAAGTATGCATTTTTATAAAACTCGGCCACCATTTTACGTCGACAAGGGCTCTTGAAAAAATGCCTCTAGCCTCACTTGAGTAAAAACTTCAGCTAAGTTTACTATTGCATTTTGTAGAGAACTGTTTGCTCTGCAAAACGACCGACGCTGACAATTCTTATCATGTTTGCAAAGGGATTTATAGGTTAAACAAAAACCTGTCGACTCACCATTAAAAATAATTTTTGCAAATATTTCAAAAAATTCCGCATTACTCTTAAATAAAAAAGGCAGATTTATTTCTAAGTTCATATTGAAATTCTGATCACAACCTATAGTTTTTAACACATCTGAAATGTTTTCAAGCAGGCCAAAATGAACAAGCATGTTAACCAAAAACGTTGACCCACAAGTTCCATCCAAATTAAATTTGTAATGCTTTTCAAAGGTTATTTCACCCAGTCTCGAAGAAAACTTGAGATAAAGTTTCTAAGCGTACAACATTTTGGTCCTAACTCATTAGAAATATTTTCTATAGGGTCAAAAATGAACAAACATCTTGTCTCAAAAGTGTTTCAATCAGCTGTTATTATTATTTAACTTTGTCTTATCCATTAATTCATTTTTTGAGATCAGTGCATTTTGCTGTTCCGAATCGATAATCTATTACGTAGAAACATGACGACGCAAGATCATTCAATAAAGTTTTGAATAGAATTATCTTGTCTCATCTTATGCAATAGTGGCTATTACAGAAAAAAAAACTTTGTTGCTTGAGTTTAATTTTTCTCAAAGGCATCATATATGATGGCTTGCGTATATTGCATCACCTGACAGTGCATTACGAGCTTCAAACTAATGTAGCACTTTTTATTGAAAAAAATATTTACTCAAAACAATTTAGGAAAAACTCAAAATCTTTTTGCTCTTAGCTTTTATTTACTGACTTTTGTGTTCTTGCTTTGATATTTATGTAAAAAGTTATATGAAATTCAAACAATTATTTTTTTTTTCCAAAACATTATACGCAACAATCGGCTGGAAGGATAGCGGTATTGTCATTCAGATTGTTTAACTATTTACTGTTAATAGTTAGCTGATCCTCCTCTATATGGTTTCGAAGTAATAGAGAAATTTGATTTTTTTTGCTGACAGTTTGATTTTTAATTTAATAATCTAAGTTTTAAATTTTATCACAAAGAAAATAAAATAAAAAAATCAACAAAGAAGATTAGTAGCTGTGTGTCGTCCGTTAATTTTGGTTAATCGAAGTTCAATTCTTTTAATTCAAGTCATTAAGTATCACATAATCAGTCTTAGAGAGATGTAAGCCGATTTACGATCATGCGCTTGGTTTAGACCCAACCGTACACTTTGAAGAGCGCTTAAATAATCACATGTCAGATATACAGTAGCTACTAAAATTATTTAACAAGGTTTATTTTCAATTATTTTCCGTTATTGCAAGCGATAGAAAGAATCCAAGCAAGTGATTCGAATAGAAAAATTGTTTGTAAAAGAAAGATAAGCAAATAAAAATTATTATTAAGCTTCCAAAGACACGTACTGCAGAAAACCAAAAGGATAAATTTTTATCACCTAGGACGAGTAAATATAGTTTTGTTTAGACTATGTAGAACGACTAAGAGAATAATTCTGTATAGAATAAGACGTCTCCGAGATCTTTTTGATGTTTTCTAGCTGAAATACAGCAATCTTATGGAAGTTCCTAAAATTGTTTTTTTTTTCTAATTTTCTATGAAAAAAAATCACTTGTTGTGCTTCAAACAAACCGCTATACCTCAGGAAAAGAACTACCGCAGAAAATTCGTTCGTGTGTCATTTTGTAGAGGATGGTTTAATTTATCTTTCCATGAAGTCTAAACAAAATTTTATTAACGTACTCTAGGTGTTGAAAAACTGAAATTCAGTGTATATGAAGGAAACTCTATTCACCAAGACAACAATAAACCTAATCATGAGACTACGGATAGAACTCGTCCATTTGGTCTCGAACCCAGTCGGGTCTGAGTTCGAAAACGTTTCATCTAACCGACTCTAAGTAAGGGTCACTCTTCCTACGTGAACTACAGAGTATAGTCGTATTGAATATATATTCTCTTGAGAAATAAGTTAGACTTAATATTTTTAAAACATATTGCTATTAATACTCGTATAAAAGTAATTATATAGTTTGAGAGTGTACGGGAATTCTTTACAACTATAGATATGCTCGTTTTCAATTACACATGTTCTGTAAAGTTGAAATTCAAGTACAGTGAAGACTCCTTCCTCGTCAGAGTCTTCGTAAATGTATTTTTTGTTCCTTTTTCATTCCTTTCCTCAAATTATTTTTTTTTTTATAGAAACAAAGCTATTGCAGGAGCAAGCTTATATTCTGAAAGTGCATTAAAATATTCTTTTTTGTCAGTCTTTGATTTTCAATTATTTGATGACAAATATTTTGAATATTGTTCAGATAATCACGTATCATATTTCTAGGTCAAGTGTTGTTGAGAATTTAGACCATATCTTTGTGCACAATACTCCATCGAGACAACAAAAAAATATCTGAATACAATTAAGATCGAGACTGAGAGGTGAATAATTATCTAATTGTATATCTCATTTGATTATTAGATTATCACTGATGGATTGTTGTATGAGTTATGTGAAGTAGTGGGGGATCAAAAAGTGTCAGCGTGGGGATACATTAACAATATTTGAAATATTTGTCATCAAATAATTGAAATGATCCGATGTACAAAACTAAACTTGAAAAAGTAGATAAAACAAACAAAAAAAAATGAATTTTCGAAGAATCTGACGATGAAGGTGTGTTCATGGTACTTGAATTTCTATTTTACCGAATAAGTGCAGTTCAAAACGTACATGTATGAGTGAAGAGCATAGTCATTATACTTCTGTGTCCCGAAAAGAAAAATGTCTATAACTTGAGTTCTGCTCAATCGATTTCGATAGTTTCTTTTGTTTTACTGGTCTAAAGGTGGTCACTCACTTTTAAAAAGATCAAGTTTACCGAAAAATCATAGCAACAGTGTCAGACACCTAGCTTCTAACATCATCTGTAGAGGAAGAACTAATTTTTTCTGTTCCATTGTGATTTTTTAAAATTAACTTTATAGCTAGGACTGTAGAACTTATCAAAAGCTTTCCGAAATATGTATTTAGTTTTAGCTTTAGACGAATTTTTATGAATGAAAAACTGCATTGGCGTTTTGTTCGAAGAAATTTCATTTGAATAAATTTGATTCCATATCAAAGAGAAATAAAGTGAAAATAATTTAAGAAGTAACAAAGGTTTATCTCATCAAGTTTATTAATACAAAAACTTTATACAAAAGTAAAATGATGTCCATGCTGTAGCAGAGCAATTTTTTTTTGAATTTTATTATTGTTATAACTCAATGTAAACTGAATTTTTTGCGATGAAAATTTGGCCACTTTTTTTCAGTTCATACAGTGTAGTAATATACCAACGAGTCAAATAAAAATCTCTCGTCACTTGAGAGAAAATTCAATTTCATTAACAAAAATGTAGAGCGATATTTTTTTTGGAATAATTATACACTAACATAGATTGATGTATAAAAATAGCATATAGAAATTGACTGTGTATCGAGAGCTATTTAGCAGTATCATCATTTTCTTATCTCTATTAGATCGGGAAAAGGTATCTAGCACTAACTTGATAAAACTTGCAATGAAAGAATACACTTATCAATTGTTGTTATCCATAATTGTCGAAGCATTCTATGAATTCCATCAAAATAAGCAATATGTATATGAATTCAAGTGTCAACACAGGGAAATGTTGGAAAAGTATTATTTTCATACAAATTCGACATGGTTCTATCAAATACAACACTTAGTTTCCTCCTATTATTAAATTTATTTTTATCGATTTTTTCTTTCTTCAATGGTACAATACCCGTGCTTTTCATCCATATAGGTTTGTACAGAATTCTGCACGCTATCCGAATATATAATTGCTTTTCTCAAAATATTACTTCATAGTCATGATATGTTGAAATTATCGAGTCTAATTATTTTCTTCAGGAGGAAATACATCTTGTATTAAGTAGTCTTGCTCTATTGAAAACAGTAGACCTGGAATATTCTGGGAAGAAACAATTTCCTATTGTTGCCTCTAAGTCTTTTTCGAGGAGTAATTGCTATCCCTTGCAGTGCTAGTGTACCCACCTTCCCCTCTCTATCCTTATAAAGACTAACTCTCTATCACCCATTTTGCACTGGTACATTTAAGGATATCCCGTTACGTGATCCATAATTTTTTTTCCATTTTTGATTTTTTTTTGTGGTCATTGTATAGTTTAAAGTAGTATCTATTTATTGAGTACATGTTAGGATTTCAAAATTGTTTCTAAACGTTAAGACATTCAAAAAAAATCAAGTCTTGCATAAAGGAAATATTGAAAAGTACACATTCTTTCGTGTTTTTCTTAAAATCAATTTTAGAACAGAAAAATTGAAATTTTTCTCTTTTTTTCTCGCAGACACTTCTGCCTACTTAGCTCAAAATTTTTAAGTCACAACTAGAATCAAACCAACGTGTATATCATTTTTGGTATTAAATAATGTTATAGTGCTGTTTGACAGATCCTACAAAATTTTCCCTAGGCAAAAAAAAAAGTTTTTTTGACAGGGCTTTCAATATTCTGGTTTTCCTAAGCGAAGAAAATAAATTTTTTCAAAAAAAAAAATGTATACCACAATTTAGTCCTACTTATTACAAAAAAAAATGAACCATTAAAAAACGAATGCTGACTGTTTGCAGGAGGAGGAAAATTCAAGTCATTTTTGGCGCCTACATTCCTCATATTTCATAGAATGAAGCATCTGAGAATTCAGCGTCTATGACAACTTTCACTGTACTAGTCGAGATTTCTCTCTATCTTGAAAGTTTCAGAATTTTTGGTATAGGCGTTCTTGAAAAAATCGGGAACGGGTCAGAGGTTGCCGTTAATGTATCATTCTTGATGATCAAAAGACAGAACATTAAAATGATTTTATTTATCTTTTAGTCTCATCTCCAACTAAGCGTTTGGCACTTGTTTTAACTGGTTCATTTAATCCAGTAACTATAGCACACCTACGTATGCTTGAATTAGCTCGTGATTATTATCATCTTCAATCAATTCAAGTTGTTGAAGGTTTTATATAATTTAATATTCCTAAGCGTATATTCTGACCATAATAATGTTTTGTTCTTTTTGCCAGGAATAATATCTCCAGTAAGCGATTCTTATGGTAAACCAGGTCTAGCTAAAGTAAATCATCGTATTGAAATGCTTCAAGCAGCTATAAGTAATGACCCTTGGCTTCGTATTGATACTTGGGAAGCTGAACAAACATCTTGGACACGAACAAAAATAGTACTTGATCATCATTATGAAGTTATAAAAAAACGATATGGTGAAAATACTGAACTTCGTTTATTGTCAGGTGAAATAAATTTTAATTTTAATTTTTTGCTGTTAAAAAACAAAGATTTTTCTATTTAGGTGCTGATGTTGCACGTTCAATGTTAGATCCAAAAATTTGGATACCAAAAGATATTGATGATATAATGACAAAATATGGTCTTGCTTGTATAACTCGTTTAAGTGCTCCAGAACCTGGTCAAGGTGGTGCAACTGTACCCGATGTTAAAGAAGGCATGCCTGATCTATGGAAACAACATATTGACATTATACAAGATTGGGTTGTTAATGATATATCAGCAACAAACATAAGAAAAAGATTAGAAAAAGGTTTGAGTGTTAAATATATTGTACCTGATGCTACAATTAAAGTCATTCGTAATTATGGTTTATATAATTCAGACAAATGCATATGTTTAGCTGATTGGCCGGCACATGAACAAAAACAAACATGATTTAATAGAATAATTTATGTGATAATCAACTTGTTCAAACTTTCTTTTCAATACGTTTTCTTGTAATGTCAATCACTGATATTTTATTTGTTCGTCTATTTTAATTAAATAGAACACGTAAAGAGTACCAATCTTTTTTTTTTTACTCAAATATTCTTGAATTTTATTAAATAAACGAGATAATAAATGTGTGATCAATTAGGCTTATCCCCGACCTCTTGAAAGAATGTCCAAGGGCGAAATAGTTGACTTTTTGATATTAGAACCAATATAATCACTCGGAATCAATCAATGGAATCAATAGGAAATACTTGCAAGCAATTATAATCCCCTGGATTGACTAGAAGTCAATATAAAATAGCGAAGTAAGCTGAATGTAATGGATTTATTTCTACACATACTGTTCTTAAACAAAAGTTTCGTCAGTTGAAACAGATTAAATAGTCAATCAATTTCGTAATATCAAGCGATTTTACATGAATAGAAATAGCTATGACTAATGAAATTGACTGTTGCTCTCTTGAAAATAACTTATTTCATGATTTTCTTGATTCTAAAATGGCTTCAATCATTGCAATCAGTCGTTTCCTATTTTGATAATTCCCTCAGGATATCTTAAGTGACTCTATTTCTCTTCGAATGATATAGAACATGATGATATTGAATAATAACAGCTAAAATATTAAACGCCAACAAGTAAATAAAGTTGGGAATAGAGTAGCAGAGTCTATCGAGATGTAGAATAGAGCATAGGAAGCAATTCTATATTTATGGAATCGACTAAGATAAGGAAGATCACAAAATGACAGGCGTAACAACAAGAAACTCATCAGATTAACTTTCTCTTCCTTTCTATCTGAGAAACTATGCCAAAAGTCACAAGACGAAAGCAGTTGACAGTAATGATCAGAGTTATTTTTAAATCATTGAGATAAAGCATAACGATTTATGCGTGATAAATAAGAAGAGATGTAAATTTGAAAAATTTATCAATGTTTAAAAGTATTGAAAAACTAACAAAAAATGATTTTATATTTAAGTTCTAATGTAAATGTTTCGGTTGTAGAAGCCGGAGGGTTGGCTTAGGATTAGCATCCGGATTTGAAATTTTTTATTCATGGGGTTTGAGTACAAATTCGAAGCCGACTCAATGGTTTATACTCTAAAAGTGACAGTCAATTATGACTTGATTATCACAATACTTTCATCAAGATTGTCTGAGAAATCTGTACGATTTGTTAGTAGCAGAATATAAATAATCGACAAAGAGTATCTCGTATCTTCGGAGTAACTATCAAACTCAAATTGAAAACTCTATTGAAATTACAGGTACGATTTGATTTGTGGGTTAAGGTTGAAACATCCTTCACAAATTGAGTCAGCCTCCAAAACTATTGAACCGGATAGGGAAAAGGATTTAATTTCTATGAATATGAAGTTATTATATATTGAATTCTATTAATCATTTATTTATTATGCTAAATAGTATTCATAGAAAACTTTATGTCCACATAAATTATTAATAAAATTAATGCTGATATCGAATCATCACAAAATGATACTCAATGATTTCTCAAATAAAATTCAATGAAGACTTCGAAACGTATATAATTTATGAAACTTGTTACACTCGTATTGATATTGTTTTATATCAAAACTCACTCATAAAGATAGATACAAAAAAAATATGTTCATTCATTTCTTGAAATGGTTTTATCTTTCAAATCAATTCATAGTGCTATTCAATATCTTTGTGAAAAAAAAAACAGAACTATTTCTAAATATTTCGAGTTATTATTCGATGCAGAAAAAAATGAAACTTCTTGCAAAAAAGAGAAAGACTCGTTTAAGATTATTCTTGTTGAAATGTCGAAGATTCGATAGAAATTGGTTGAAGTGAATTATTTGTAGGAGATCCTGTAAGAGTATTATGATTTCGTCTTACACGTGTTCTTTGTCGACGTCGTGTTGTTGTTGTTGATGATGATCGTAATATATCAATAAGAACTGGTGTTCGACAATAAGCACAATTTGAATGGCAACGTAACCATTCATTAATACATTCACTCAAAAAATTAATAACAAAATAATTGAGTTTTTTTAAAATCAAAACAAAATACCTATGAAAAACATGTTGACAATTAAGTATTTTAATTGAATCAACTGATTGAAAATCTTCTAAACAAATATAGCATTGTGTATTAATCATAATTGTTTGTTGATATTTATCATTATATTGTTCTTTTAATGAACTATACATTTTTTGTGGTATACTTAATATATCTGATAAACGTAAACCTTGATTATTTCGAATATTTGATGAAATAATCGAACGTCTTCGTCTTGGTGCTGTTGTTAATGTATTATTTTGTGGAGTTTCTAATATAATCTCAATACTTAAATCTTCACTATTATTTGAATTATTATTTATTGATGGAGTATATTCATCATAATATCGATGTTGTGTCATATCAATCGGATTATTATGAATAATTAATGGTTCAGTTGTTGTTGTTGATGATGATGATGATGATGATGATGATGATGAATAATCAATAATTGGTATTGATGTTGATGTATAATAAAAACGATGATCATCATCATCATCTGGATCAAAATCAATAGTTGATAATGAATGATAAGATTGATTTTGTTCATTATTTGAATTATTATTTTCTTTAGAAATATAAAATATATAATTAGATTCTAATCTAATATAGATATTAATATTCAATATAAACTTACCATTTGCAATAGTTAAATCAATCGGTGATGCATTTGAAAAATCAACTAATACTTCAAAATTTTCATTATCATATTCATCATCAGATGTAACAAGAAAATTATTTTGTACTATTTCATTTTCTGGTAAGAACATTTCAATATCATCTTGTTCAATAGATGATGTATTAACATTAGTTTGAATATTATTACTATTATTATTATCAATATTAGTTATTAAATTATTTATCGTTTGAGAAGATATTAGAGATGTATGTTGTCGTCGCCTTAAATTTGATAATGTTGAATTATATGGTGTTGAACGTAAAGCTGTAGCTTGTCCTAAAATGCCTCGACGGATTTGTAAACGACGAGAATTTGATAATGACGTTATTTGCACAATTTCATTTGAATTACTATTATTATTATTATTATTATTAATCATAGAATTTTCTTCTTCCATTTATATGTATAGTTTAGTAATAGAGAAAAAAAATAATTTAAGATAATTAGATAGATGATCACTTTCGATCAACAAATATTTTGAGATGACATTTATATTAAGTTAAAGAAACTCAAATATAATATATATTTATATATTTATATATTTTTTTTTTGTTAATTAATGTTTGTTGTTAAGCATTTCCTTTTCGCTCAAAAAAACAATTTTTTTCCTCTCATTTTGACAGTACCATTGAATGCCCTTTGTAACTGATGTCTATCGTTTTTCCATATGGCTCAATTTTCTCTAGACTCTTATTCCATGATGAGTTTTGAGTGGACATCTTTGTATTATTATTTTTTGTCATTTCGATATTGTATAAGCATTCTTATTTTGTATTCGATCACAAATAATAAAAAAATATATATTTTATATGAATATGTCTATATTTATCTAAACTATCGCATGTCTCGAAATTGATCAATATATTTACTCAAATGAGAATTACGTAGTTTGTTTTTTCTCTCTCTCTCTCTCTCTTTGTTCATTAATATAACCAATGCATTCCTCGCTGAATAGAAAAAACACATTTATGGTTAGTGCATGTTCTTGCATATAGAATGATTATATAAAAGAGTTCTACTAATAGAAAAACTAAACGATCAGAATAGTTGTTCTTCTTATCTATTTTTTTTTTTTGCTTTTTTTCCTCAAATCAATCATTCAAAGAGAGAAAAAGGAAGCAGAAGCACAAAGGAAACAGTCGACAATCAATACGTTTCCTCTGTTCTTCTTTTTATGATGCAAATTCTCATACAAGAAAAAAGAAAACAAAAAGGACTTCTATGATCCACGATAATCTTTTTGTGAAAATTGGTTTCCGTCTCAAACATTTTTTTATTGTATATCAAGTTGGTAGACGAGGTAAGCCTTGGCGGAAATGTTATCTACTTTGAATAAACAGAACATATTCTAGTTACAGTAAATAAATGAATTAATCTTGCTGATAAATGTCACTCGTAGAACACATCCGAAACCGTGTGGAATATACCATGACAAAAAAGAAAACATAGAGAGCAAAGCATATCATCAGAGAATTGTAATGAGGGACTAAAAAAAAGTGTGCCATTAGCAACTCATAAACGTCATTCACAGTTGACTCAATAAGTGTCACATAATAGATTATGTATTCGATAGTATATTCAGCTGTGTTTCTTTCCTTGGTTAAACAAAATCAATAAGATCTCTTTCTTTAACACATGTGATAAGTTCTATTTATTATGTTTCCTTGATAATTATTCATTCGGTTTTTTCTCGCAATTAACAAATCATAATATAATGCACACATATATATATATATAACTTGTTAAACGATATGGATTGTCATAAATGGAACATATCCTAATAATTTATTGTTCACCAAACTATTCGTATTTTTTTTTCTGTTAGATATCATTTTCTAATCATTCCCTCATGCCAATGAAGAGCCAAACAAAATAGAGATATAATCCTTTTAGATTACATTATTGTTGGGTTCTTGATTATAGCAAGCGAGAAAAAAAAAAGAAAAATCCAAATTTGTTTGCTGCTTTTTTTTTTCTAATCGCCAACGCTATATTACATCCATCCACGCAAAAGCGATTGTGTCTCTGAGGATCAGCAGTAGAGGAAATCTGATGTGACACTTTTATGTCATATTTAAGTAGTGTCTTATTTCGAGGTATTTCTTGTCTTTTTTCTATCTAAATCAGTTTTTTCTTTTTTCTATCTAGAATAATAGAACATCAAACAAGGGACTCGTTTCCATTAGTATTCATTTGGCTTTTAGTTTTTTATTAGAATTATTGGATTAGTGTATTCAAATAAAGTAAAACAAAATGATGAATAATAGCGATCAAAATAGCTTGGCTTGTAGTCTTTCGGATGAACGACACGTACTACATGTTCAATATATTCTTGGTGGATGGATATCATGTATTGTAGTTCTCTTTGGTATATTTAGTAATGGTCTTTCAATATTAGTATTAAGCAATCGTCGTATGCGGTATCTTTCAACTAATATCTATCTGCTTGCACTTTCGATTGTTAATCTTGTCTGGCTAATGCTTTACTTTGGTGTTAATTCATTTCGATTTACACTTATTGTCCCCAAATTTTTAGCTAATCGAGAAGAAGACGCTTATCATGAATATGATGATTTTGTTCAACGGTAAAACAAAACAAAATAATTTATCTTTTAAGATCATTCTTTTTTTTTCTGTTGTCGTTCTTCTTAGATTTTCTCCATACATAATTCCATTAATGAATACTTTACAATTATGTTCAATTTATTATACTGTAGCTGTATCATTTGATCGTTTTCTTTATTTATCATATGGTCTACAAGCTGAAACAATTTGTACTGTACGAAATTCTCTTCGTGTTATAACAATAATCACAATATGTTCTACTTTATTTATTTTACCACATTGGTTTAAACATCGAGTTGAATTAAATGAAAATAAGCGTGTTCAATTAAAATGTAAAAATAAAATTCAAATAAAAAATTATTTTCTTCTTATTGTCATTTTTTTTGTTTTGTTTTAGTAACAACAATTGGGGAAAATGAATTATTTCGTAAAATAATTCATATATGGCTTTACATTCCTGTTGTATATGCACTTCCATTTCTATTACTTATATTTATAAATTTCTTTACGATAAAATTATTACGTAAATTTTATTTGAATCGTCGTCGACATTTAAATTTAACATCAGCATTATCAGCACAAAATAATGAACAACGTGGACGTGGTATAACATCAATGTTAATTGCTGTTGTTTTATTATTTTTTATTTGTCGTTTTCCAATGTTAATTAATCATATATTCGAAACAAAATTATCCTTAACATCATATGATGATTATGAAAATAAAAATGCACAGTCTAATAAAAATATGTTATATGATCATTGTCGTTCTCGACGTTTATTTAATACAACAGTTAATTTTTTACAAACAATAAATGCATCAGCAAATCTTTTTTTCTATTATATCTTTGGAGAAAATTTTCGTGAAACAAGTTTTGAATTAGCAAAATTAGTTCGTAAACGTGTTGTAAGACGACGAAATACGGTATTAGAAAATATTAGTTATTATATTCAACAAAGAAATACAAGTCCAAATATAACCCTACGAAATCAAAGTATTGATCAACAACAACAATCATTAAATTTATTAAAAATTGAACAAGATGACTTAACAAAAAAATAGAATAGAACGACATTTTTTTGTTTTTATGCATTCCACCATAAAAGAATTTCTTTTTTTCTTTTCTTGGTATTTTCTTTTTTTTTTGTGATATAGTTTTAAAAATTTATAATGTGTATGTATTTCACCTGTCTAGATTATTAACGATCGTATGAATATATTTTTTAATTTTCTTTGTGCTCTTTTTTTCTCATTTGCATGATTCTTTACCGCTTTGTTTGATGTTTACTTTGTTGGAAATAGATCGTTATGATTTAAAAAACACTCATTTAGTAATCTTTTGATTAAAAATTTAAAAAAAATAAATGCTTCACTGATAGAATTGATGTAAATCTATGTTTGTATTATATTGATGCCTAAGACAAACTATTAGACATGTCACTATAAATATAGACCTTATCGGCATTTTCTATGATTTATTATGAAGTTGATTTTATATTAATGAGCAATAGTTTTTTCACTTTTTATTCGAGACTACTAATCATTGATGAATTAACTTTGACATATGCCGGATGCGCCTTTCTGGCAAAACTTGATATTATTATATGGTTATTAATAAAGTGAATGTAAGTTCCGTTTTCTTTTATTCATCATTTTGGTATCACCTGGAATGTATTTCGTATTTATTGTGAAATCATAATATTGGATTGACTGAAATTTTTTATAGTACTTGATATGTGTTCATAGGATGTTATCATCTAGATTGTTCGTTGATTAGAAACATGACAATAAAATGTGTGAAGGACAGATAGATTGACAAGGAGAAGCAGTAAATGTAGTGAAAGAACATTTTATCGTAGATTTATTTATTCACTTTAAACAGAAACGAATAATCATTTTAATGGTATAATTCAAAACTATTCGACTAGGTTTTTCTTCTATCCTGAGAGTTATTATGGTTTGTTCGCTGTTTCCATTTTTTGCAAGTGAGAAAGCAAATATTTATTTGACTTAGTCAATATCAAGCAACATCTGGTATCTAATTCTATTAGAAATATTGAATTTCACATCATGATACGAATAAAAACTGTGAAGTAAATATTGACGAGGTCATAGAATACACTCATAATTAGTAGTAATAAAAATACCAACTACTTATATATACACTCATTCACCTAGTCACTCCAAATCCCTGTTATCGTTCTGTCATTGATATATGCGCAGCTCCAAATAATCATTTGAAGTACATAGGATTCGTTACATAATGATATTATACGAATATAGTGACTAACAATAACTAGAAGATGACAAAACTCTTTAGTATAGTATGGTAAACTGGCATCTAATTATATACAGCTAACATCAATTAGATAGCTGTCATTTTCAGGCAATTTTTAAAAGTATTTGAATTTTATTGTAAAATAAACAGATATTTTTAAATATAATTTTCCGAATACGTACAAGAAGTACGCAACACCTGTTAAAACAAATAATATATTTATTCATAAGTAAAATCATGCATTCTGTCACGCAATTTATGTTAGTGATTATCTTTACAATTTCATTTAATTTAAATAAGTGAAGACAACACGAGACGCATCTAATTCTTTTGTACTAATTCTCTTGCTTTGTTTTTTAAAAATTATGAACAGCCTACGACTTTTTCTTTTATATATAATTACATTCTCCAGTGACTTACAAGATAGACAAAGATGTTCACCGGTAGAACTAACAGACAACAGGCATTTTCATTCTTATTAATAACACCATTCATTCAAACAAATAATCTTTTATATGCCATAAGATTTTTTTTTTCTTCATTCTCATAAGATGAGTCTTTTGTAAAGACAAGAAAATTTTCAATGAAGTTAATTAAATATTTTTTAGACAGTTAAGAATGTTTTTGACAGGAAATATGCTTTTAATAATACATTTTTTTCATTCTATTATTTTAGAAAATGTCACGAACAATCAAGAAGTCTACATTTTATGTACCGCAGAAAAAAGGTCAATACACCGTCGTAGAAGAATATAAATGAATAACCATCACTATTCAATAAGTAATAACTAATTACATGCATTTCAACTGGCAAAAATTCATTAACTGAGAAGCATTTTCTAAATTATTTTTTTCAAGAAAAGTAAAGCATGAAGTATTTATTTACTTAATTGAGATTCTTTAGAAAATAGTAGATAAGTAAAGAAAAGGAAAACTTCTAGGTGATAAAATTGTGTTCTTTAATTATTATAAAAAAAAATAGATGATTATTCTTCTTTCTGTCAGAAACAGTTATTTTTATTTGTACGGATACAATCATTGGTTTCGTTATGAACCAAAAACACGAATTAAATAAAATTACTGGAAAAATTATGTTCGGCTTATTAGGCTGTCGGTCGATATTAACTGTGACCAAGGACAGACGTCATAAACGTTAACAGTTGATAAACAAAACAATTTTTTTCTTTTCTTTCTCTCGTGAAAAAAAAAAGGAAAAAACATATATATATATCTATATATATATATATATCTTAACGGGCGCGCCTCAATCATTCAAAGTACCATATTCATCTCAAACATTCTTATGTTTCTTCAAATTATGTCTGCATTTGTCGTTCTTATCTTTGTTTTGATATTTCTTTTATATTGGAAGTTGATTCGTCCAGGAAAACAGATCTATAATGTACTACGAGATCAAGGCATACCATGTGAGCCTTTTGTACCTTTTTTTGGTCAATTACCTCGATTGTATCAGTATCGAAAACAAAATAAAATAATGAAATTTCATGAAGAATTATGTACAAAACATGGTTCAATATTTATGTTTAATCTTGGTGTATATCCACGTCTTGTTGTGCAAGATGCTGATTTAATCAGTGATATACTTGGACGAGCACATGCACAGAATTATTACAAACCGATTGATCTTATTTGTCGTCTTAAACCACTTATTGGTTTACATAATCTTTTAATTAGTAATGGAAATGAACATGAACGAGCAAGAACAATGTTAAATCCTGGTTTTTATTCCGAAAATCTTCGTTCAATGGTATCAATTATGACAGATCATACATCTAAAACAATTGACAGACTACTTGAATCATGTGAAGAATCAATTAATTTACAAAAAGAACTTAGTTTTCTTACATTAAAAATAATTGCATCAAGTGCATTTGGTGAAAATATTGAAACAATGACTGATGCAACAGAAATTGTTTGTGAAGCATTTATTGCAGCATTAGATGCTATTATTAATCGAACATTATTATTAATAGATCAAATTCCATTGTTTTCAAGATTACCATTTTGGGGTAAAGATATTGTTGATAGAGGCTGTGAAAAAGCTTTAAATTTTGTTGAACGTATTATTGCTGATAGAAAACAAGGCCGTACAAAAAATATGTGTCAAGGTGCAGATATTCTTGATTTACTTCTACAAGCTGTTGATTGTCATGGAAAACATTTTACTGATGAAGAAATTCGACAAGAAGCAATGGTCTTTGTTCTTGCTGGCCATCAATCAACAGGTGATCTTATGGCATGGATTATGTATGTATTAATGACAAATCCATCTGTATTATGTGCTTGTCAAGAGGAAGTTGATCGAGTTTTACCAAATGGTATGATTCCAACATATGAAATATTAAATAATTTAAATGTTTGTGAATCTGTTATATATGAAACATTACGTTTATATCCACCAATACCATATTTTGTTCGTCAATGTATACGTGAACATATTATTAGTAATCCAGATCATCAATTTTATATACCTGTTGATGCAACTATTCTAATCAATACATATTTAATTCATCGTCACCCTAAATATTGGCCTCGACCGCTTGAATTTGATTATACACGATGGATGCGTCATCCAATCACAGGGTTCAGACCTAAATTGGCTCATCCTTACTGTTATTTACCGTTTGCTTCAGGACCACGTAATTGTATTGGTCAAAATTTTGCATTACTTGAAGCAAAAGCTATATTAGCTATGTTCATTCAACGATGTAATTTTGAACTTCAGCCTAAAAATCAAAATATTACGATGGATATTCGAATTACAATGCGATCAAAATTTGGATTATTTAGTAAAATTACTAAAAGACGGTGAAAAATATTTGTTTTAACTTTGCGTCCAATTAATCTTCAAGTTTTTTGTTTGTTAGTGTTATTTTTAAAAGTTTATGCTTTATTATAAAAGTGTAAAGAGAATTTCAACTAATGAAATTTAATTGGTTTTAATTAATAAATGTGATTGAATGACAAGAAAAATTTTAATGACATTTGTGTACTCGACACATACTTTTTTTTAAAGATTTTATCAAAAAATGAAAAGAAACATTTTTTTTTATAGAAGAGCTCGTGATAATGTACTTAAGATTTATATTCTTCATAGTCATTTTTAGCATACTTATTAAATATCTACCCTTTTACAAGTAACATCGGATAAAATACTATAAATATTAAAGTACTTCGTATTATTCAAAGTACTCACTTAAACATAGTTTTTTTTTCGTGATAAATGATTAATAAAGTAAACACACATTCTTTTTTTGTTCGTTTTCTGTGTGACCTGATAAAAAACGAAAAAGCTGTAAATACTAGGACATCATTGTTAAATAAAATATTACTAAAAAAGAGACTCGGGTTTTAATATGCTGGAAAAAGATATATAAATAAAAAGACCTTTTGTATTATAACAATACAATTTTTTTTGTCGAAAATATTTTTTTCTTTTGATACATTAAATGGAGAACAAAAAAAGCGTTCTGCATACAATCATCGTGCTATTGACAATCGTTATGTCAGAACTCAAAGGTTAGGACGAGAATCTGATCAAATAGCTGTAAAAAATGTCCATAGAAAGGTTGTGTAAAATGTCAATAACATTCAGTCCATTTCTAATGCCAGTAATGAAATATTGTTGATTATTGAGAAGAAGAAATTGTACATTTTTTCTCAATTTAATAGTTTCCGCTTATTCGATGAACACTGAAGATAATTGTTAATGTGTACGGTCGAGAAGATAAGCAGTTAAATTAATGTGACAGCTGTTATTAACTTGTTCTGACAAGGTAATTAGTTCATTTTTTTGTCAATGAATAACATAATCAGCACGTGTAAACTCTCTTGATTTTTTGCTACATGTTTATCAAGATAAGGTCATTCTAATCTATTAGCATAGGAATAGTTTTACTCGAACATGAGATTGTTTTGAAAAAAATCTATTTGTACAATTATAAAATACACTGTTTGTTTTTATTTTCAGTATGAATAATTTATCCAAACAAATTGTTTATAACATCAGATGGACATCACTGTCAAGACAGTCATTATCATTAATATTGTTTTAGTCTAATATTAAGCTAAATTTGATCTTGCGTATTAAATTTCATTATACCTGATATGTAGCAGAGTGATAACCTAGAGAGTGTTTTTGTTTTCCGATACCGACCTAAACTGATCAGATAGGACAGAACCGATATGAGTCATTTTTCACTTTTGTCATCATATTATAGTCAAATAAACCTGTTAATTAATCATATCTACCTCTGAGTCACTACAAACATTACGTAGCGCTCCTATTTCAGTCTTGCAATGAACATGATTGTTGATGTATACGACGAGAAAATGACATCCATATTCTTCAGCTTGTTGGCAAAGACCTTGACAAATATGCCGATGTTCTTTTAACCTATTGTAAGACTATGGCAAAAGTGTTGATATGTCTACCACAGTCTATAACGCCCTAGTGTATTATCTGACATCCTTGTTTTTTGTCCTGTTGTTCTCTGTCATATAGACGATGAGGTTTCTTACAATGATTAAAGTAGTTCCATTGCGTTTCATGTTTTAATTCTTTCGAGACTGTACTGAAAACTTTTTCTTCGATATAAATTTCGTGAAAGTGTTTTCTTTTTTGATATCTATCAATGGACAGAAATTTCATAGGGCTACAAAGTCTATATTAGCATTATACATTAATTAAATATTTGCCAAACAGAAATCATGCACCACATGTAAATGTACTCAGCTTCTCACAATAGGTTTACTTTGCTATCTCTTATGTGTATATGAAAGATATGGTGTAAATAATACGAAATGAAAATAAATATACAGTAGAGCCTTTATTTCGTAAGCGGCATCGTGGCCGAAGGAAAATCGTTTGCTATAGTAGAGTGTTCATAAGGAGAGAGGAAATTAAGGAAATATAAATCAAAATATCAGTTTTATTACTTTCTGTCTACTGTCACTTGCTTTTTATTGTTTTAATAAATAGTTTTTGACTTCTAGTGATGTAAATTTTTTAACCCAATAGGTTTCAAACATAACGTCCAAATCCTGTATAATCAGGCTTAAACATTATCATTGATGATTTGACTAAAATCATCATTCACCTTGCACTTCACCTTTTTGTTTACATTAGTTTTATAATAAGTAATATATTCATTTTTGAATGATATTGATTTGACCGAAAGAAAAAATAGCGAAGTAAAGAATAGCGGAAAAAATGTCGAAAAAGTTTGCTTTGAGATTCTCGACCAGCGAGAGGAAGACATTTTATTGCATGCAAAAAAGTGAGAGACGTAGACATGTACCAATAAGAGATAATAGTGTATGAAAAATATTCAAGAACAAAGCAAACGAAAAGACAATATGTTTCTTTATGTGAATGGGTGTGCGTATGGGTGTGTGGTGTTTGTGCGAGTGTCCTTGTCGAGTGTGCATGTGAATATTAATCTTCTCTTTACTCCTTTCCACACACCCATACTCACAATTCACATCGCATTCTTGACAAAGTCATTTAATGATATGTAGAACATTTCCGACATTTTTAGAGGTATATATTTCCTCGTCATTTTTATACGATCGACATTTTTTCTTTCAGCCTAATTAATACTTACCTCATTTTTTTCCTTTTACCCTTTTACGTCAGATTTACTTCGATAACAAATAAAGTAAAAGTCTATTGTTAACATGGTAGTATATTTTGAAGGTTATTGGCGATCATAATTCTTTCACTTGAACTTGATTTAAAGATGCAATGCTGTTATCAGTGATATATATTGTCTAAACGTAACAAATATTAAAAAGGTCTGTTTTAATATATTTCGAATTCGTCTTCTTATCAAATTTTGAAAACATAAATTTACAGGCATCGTCGTCAAAGAGTTAACAATATTTGATACTGCATTGATAGACATTTGAAATTCGTCTTTTAATTCACGATAAGATAAACCACGTTATTTGTCTTTGAAATAAGTTCTTTTTTTTTCTCTAAAGCAAGGACATTGCGAGATACCAAATCTGATAGACAAAGGTTGAAAAGGTACTTGAAAAGGCAACTATATCTATTTGCCCATTCTTTTTCTTTTTTTTTCTCTTTTTCTCTTTCATTGAATTAAATCATAGAGTTAATTTATTTCTTGATAATCATTTTCACAGATACAATCATATGCTTCATTCAAGTAGCACCTTCCATTGATGTTCACATTGATAAAATCAATATATATAGACGAAACCAAAAAAAATATGCTCACATTCAGAATGAAGGGTTATTGATAAAGTAGGGGTACAAAAACCCGCAAAATTCGCTCGGATGGACTGGAAAGTGTTCGACATAACATGATTTTCACTGAGAAAGGTTTTACCATATGATAAATTACAATGACGAACAATGATTCTATTTTGTTTTGGTACTATAACTTGATATCGATGTGAGCTGCTAAAGTGTATTCAGTATATTTTGATGGATATTCACTCAATAGAAGTATTCTGATGCATGTTCTCTCATAGAAATAGTCATTAACATCAGTAAATATGCTTTGATTTGAGGAAAAAAAATCTATATCGATCAATAAGAGATCCTTTATTGGACCAGCCATTTGCCGTTACCGATTACAACTCTGATATGTAGTTGATCAATTATTTGCATTATTCGAAATACATGTCGTTTCGGCTACATTTATACAGTTCGATAAATAATTTATATATGAATATACAAGAAAAATATGTAATTTAATTCAGTAATTTGTTGCATTAACTTTGAATCAAAATGCGAATGTTTCTTCCCCGCGTATTAAATATTTATTTCATATCTTTTTTTTTCTTCTTTATTTTAAACATAAACAAACAAAAAATAGTGATAATGATAAATTCGTTATGAGTGCTTACTATTTACAATCATTTCTTTCTCGTTTTCCAATTAATCAATATTTAGATATGAATGCAAAAGTTCAACATTGTTTTTTACTCGATGGTAAAACAATTCTTCCTATTGATTACAATCATCAATTATTTATACCTATTAAAATACTAAACACTACTGAAAATAAATATTGTTCATGTTATCAAAAACAATATCGATCACATTCATGCAGTCATTATTGTCAGCAATCACTTGATGAAAATATAAAAACAACTAATATCGCCGAGAGATTTAAAGGTACTCGATTAAATATTGAATAAGTCGAGAATACAAGCAATTAGCAATCTATGGTTTTCAGAAATGACATGACAACATCTTTTTCTTTGATAAAATATACATTAAAATCATTTTGAAGCCTTTTATTTCCACAAAAAAATTCAAAATACATATGAAAGTAGTCTATCATTTCGTTGATATTTTGATAAAAAGTACGGCATGACTAGCCATCAGACACTCATACATGAAGAGGGTTCGAACTTGAAAGTGAAGAAAGCTAAGTGTACCATTTAAAAGAGAACAACTGATAGTATTTGAAATGCAAGTATCTCTATTCCTGAGTAGCATTGAATGATATGAAAGCGTTAAATCTTTCTTAAAATGGACAACTCGAAAATTTGTTTCAAAGATAGTTGAGAAATACATCGTCAAATAAGAATCAATCAACAGAAAAAACGATTTCTTCAATCAGTCGTTAATCGATCGAATACGAAACATTCTTTCAATTCATAACCTTCGTTCAAATGTTAGATGTTTACAAATCAAGATAATGCGTTTTCAAAACTATATCTATTTTTAATGAAATTCCGTAACGAAACTCGCCTATGGCGTATTATACGCGCTTTTGTTGCTAGTGTTCAGAACAAAAACGACGTCTCCAGATAGAATTTAACAAGCTTCACCGAACACATCCATTTTGAGCACAGCTTCATCCAATACTTGCTTCCGGGTTTCTTGAAATATTGCGTTACAAAATTTTATTAGTATCTGAGTTTTGCAGTGTTTTTAGACCATTAAGCAATTTATATTGTTTTTTTTTTATCACTATGCAACATATTTAGAATTAGTATCGAATTTGAACAAAATGGAGTGTTTAGTTAATCCAAATTTCAACTATTCTTTTTTTTGGATCGAAAAAGTTGAAAATGTTTCTCATTTGATTCTAGTGAAAAACATTATTTGCTGCGAAATCCATGAATATTTGGCCGTTTTTAATTTCTATTTTGCTTTCATCTAGGTTGAAACTGTGATTTTCGGAAAAAAGGATAAAATTCCATAACGAACACTATTATTAATTTGCTATTCGAAACATTTATGCTTGTTAAGGAATGGCCTGATATTCTGAAAGTTTGTTGAAATTTGAACAAATTTTATATAAAAACTTTATTTGTATATCGCTTTGTTTCGTAGTAAAATATTATACTCTTAGTTTCGTTAACAAAATTCCACTGTTTGAAATTTTGTAACGGCCGACCTTTTCTAAATAGCTCAGCTTCAGCTAAAAGAAAGTCAATGAAACTTTTACTGGTAGTAAATCCAGAGGGTCTCTATCTATCATAAAAGTTTCAAAAGCATTTGCTCAGTATTAGGATATGAAAAGATAATAGATATAACCTGCATCTTTTTTTATGAGATCATAAGAGTTTCATCGTTATCCATATCATTATACCCATATTTAAATGCTAATTACCAGCCATACTTCATGAATTTTGCTTTCCCGTCATATATATATATATGTTGTAGGCAAAATTGGAATTCTAATATTGACAAGGCAAGAATTTGAACCCCATTGGAGATAAATTCATATGATCACGTGCTTTACTAAAAGTCAAATGAAATGAAAAGAGAGAGGAAACTGTAATCGTAGCGATAGTGTCGATAAGCGCGCTATAAATATAGATGTACCCGTTACAATCTAATAAAAAAATGTCTGAATCGGGTTCGATAACTGATCGCACTTGCGGTTGTAAAGGCAAGTACGCTACAAAACAATGGAAGTTTTTTGTTCGACAAAATGTCATTCCAAACGAGGTGGTTGTACCAATATGGATAAACAGATTAAAATGTTTTGTCTTGTATATTGTTTACTGAAATGAAAAGATATTGTTAAATAAAAACCAATATTCTATTCAGGTTTGAATTGTTTTTATTGTATGAATTTATCCTGAATGGTATTCTAATTTTGCTCAGGCAAAAACTAGAACGTCAAGTATGACTGATGAGTGCATAGTTAATATTAATTAGAATTCTAATGGATTAGAATTCTGAGTTTGCCAAGGACAATTTAAAATTTTCTGGAACTCTAATTTTGCCTACACTATATACGTAATGGATATTTTCTCCTTCCTTCTAATTCTCATTCTTTAAACTTGTTTTATGGATCTTTCTTTTTTCTTCATAATCTTTAGGACTTTTCACTTTACGTTTTTTCCCCGTCTTTCATCGTTCTATACATAGTCATTACATTGCAGCGAAGAATTTGAATATAGAGATAGATATATATACAGAAATAAACTATAAATAGGAGTATGATTTCACAATAACCATTTAAATAGTTTCTTGAACTGTATATTTTCGAATTCTTCTATATAAATGATTGTGTCAAAATCAAAATTTTATCGGAATGACAAACTATCTTTTTTAATGTTTTGTAGAAATCATTGATTTCAAAATAGCTCTGTCCTATATAACGGTTGATCGGAATATTTTTTAGACAAGATGTTTGTTTACTTTTAACCTGATAGAAAATATATTTAAGGAGTTAGGACAAGAATTTTGTATGCTTAGAAATCTTATCACAGTCTTTGTTCGAGAGCAGTAAAATACTCTTTGAAAACTCAAAAAAAAATAGCTCTGATGGAACTTGTGACCCGACGTATCTGGTGAACACGTTCGTTTATTTATGCGTAGTTAAAAGCATTTCAGACGAGTGAAAAACTATAGATTGCGACCAGCATTTGAATACAGATTTAGAAATTGTGTGTCTATTTTTGTTCAAGGGTAGTGAGGAATTTTTCTGAAAAATCTAAAAAGTAATCTATAATAGTTAGCTAATAGTCTTTTGTTTATAATGTAAGTCTCTTTTCGAACATACAAAGCACTGTTGGAGTCGATCACTTTTTAGATCAGACACTTCTCTACAAAATACGATATTAAAATAATAAGAAAATCTCTTCATCTAACTGCTTTCGATTTCAATGGTTTTTGATCTTTAGATACTACAGAGTTTTCTAATAAAAACTCTAAAAAGATTTATATTTCAATTGATATTCAATTAAACTATCGAAGTTTGATTCGAAACTTAGTGCATATAGAGAACTCCACTAGACCAGTTTCCATTAAAAAATTCACAAGTTATAAACGAAGTCTCACCAAGATATGAGACTCAAAATATAGATCCTTTTCCATTGATAGTGCATACAATATACACTTTTTGAAAGCTTCATATCTCGAAGAGATGTTATTCAAAAATTCTGAATTTTTATAAGGAAACTAGTCTAACTGAGTTTTTTATGTCAGCAAAGTTTCAGATCAAAATTCGATAGCTTAGTGAAATTTTATAAGAACTCAAGTCTTTTTAGATGTTGTCTTAGAACACTATTTCGTATTTCTAAACAAAGCAAAAATCATTGAAATCAGAAGTGGACAACTGAAGAGATTCCCTCATAAGCTGTAGTTTCTACCTAAGTGTGGCTACAAGCATCTTTTTTCAAGAGCTGCATTCACCGTAAAACGATTGTTGATCAAAAACTCGTTTCTTCAAAAATGAGTATTTATGAAAAACAAAAATTGAGATGCTTTATCAAAAGACTAAAAAAAGACTTTAAATAGTGCATTTTATAGAGTAACTTTCGATCTACAAGTTGCCATATAAATAAAGAACTCAACTTCTAGTTTCGAATCACAATAGTGAATATACAAAAATTCCTCATCTAAACTAAATTTTTGGACTTTTCAAAGATTATTTCACTATTCTCAAAAAAACAACTGAGCGAAAATTTCTAAATGTATATTCGAAAAGAGCACAAAATCTTGGTCTTAACTTATCGGAAACACTTTCTAGCGTGCCGAAAGTAAACAAAAATCTTGTCTAAGAAGTTTCCGATCACTCCGTTATCGTCGGAGAAAAAAAGATGCCCTCATGTCTTCTCGTTCGATTGCTGAAAACCGCAAGTCACTAACTGCTTGCGTCAATTTTTAACCGAATACATTTATGCCTCGAGTCGCTATTAATTATAATAAACATTATGAAATAGATCAAGAGACTCTTTGTTCTCGTTCATTACAATCAATAACAAAATTATCTGAAAACAAATATATGAACAAAAGAAAATCTTCATCTAAGATTGCAATTGTAAAACGAAATCATTGCAAATATTATCGATCTGATCAACAAATAAATAATAATAAAAATAATATTGAAACATGTACGTTAAATAAATTAATAAATAATTTTTTATCTCGAAAACTATTCTTACATTTTACAGATTTAATCACTCGTATGAAACCATCAATTAATGTCTCAAAAGATTCCATTCAGATTAATAACAATCAATCACGTAAATCTCGATCAACAATCACTATTATTATCAAACCATTCATATCAAGGGAATATTCTAATCGTTGTCATAAGCAAGAAATTTCTCTCGATAAAAAATTATCTTCAAATAAACGGAAATATTCATCATCATCATCATCATTAAAAAGTATAACTAAACGAATATCAACTTCAATATCACATAAAACATTAAATAAAACATATCATAAACATCAATTATCTACATTTAAAGATATAACACGACCAATTCTTCCAATATCAACTGACATAAATCATAATGAAAATAAATCATCAAATATTCTTCATTCTGGAACACTTCTCAATATGTATCGTAATAAAAAACAATATATGAAAGAAAAATAAAAGTTTTATTTTTTTTTTTTTACTAAAATCAATCAAACAAATAAACAGACATAAATAAACATATATATATATATATACGTATATTATTTTCTTTTTTGTTTTTAAAATGTTCTTTTATATGTTACCAATCTTCAACTGAAATTGATTTTCTTAAACCTTCATGACATTCGACTTCATCAACAAATATTGTATTAGTTTTTGTTTCAATATCTTTTTCTAATATTAATTTATCACGATCTAAATTACGTAAACGTACATGTGATTCATTCAAACTAAAACAAATAGAAAAATATGAATAATAATAAAAACTAACATATGTCAAATCAGTCAACGAAGACTAATGATGATATCTAAGCAAAAATTGAAAAAATGTGCAAACCAGATTGAGATCATCAGAACTATTTATCTACAAAGACATTGCCTCGTCTCTTATGTTGACATTTCGCATGCAAATGATAAATGATTCGTACCTGCTCCTGCTATTTCCTTTTTTCTTCTATCTATCTATCTTTCTTTCTTTTTTTTTGTGATTCATCAAGCCAAGCATAGCGGAAAAAAAACAACATAGTAAGTCTATTTTCTTTTTAATTTCATACCGTTCTTGAAGTTTTTGTATTTGACATTCAATTTCTCGAATTTCTTCTATAAGACATTTTTGTGGTGCATCATAAACAAGTTCAACATTAGGTCGTTTATGACGAATATCAAGACGTGTATGAGCCAATTTTAAATATTGTTCTTTATCACGTATAGCTTTTTCAGTATTTTTAATACTTTCTTCAAGTTGATTAATTAATAGATTAACCTAAGTCATAAATAATGAATAAATAAAAATAAGAATAAAATCTTCTTATATAAATAACTTTTTATTTACATCATGTAATTGATCTTCAAGTTTTTGTTTCGCTTGTTTTGATTCATAAATGCGTCGATCAAATGAACGTCTTGTACATTCAATAGCTTGTTTTATATCAGCAACAAGTTTTTTTAATATACCATCAATGACATTACGTAATTGTACAGCATTAAGTCGTTGTGTTTCAGCATTTTTTATATTTTCATCTGAATATTCTTCCCAAAATGGTTCGGAAACTGATCTAATCAAGATAAATAAGAATGTTAATCTTTTCAAAGAAATTTGATCTTTAGTTTTTTTTTTTTCTATTAAAGACGAAAGAATTCATCTTGAAAGAATATCTTTCAACAGAAGTACTATAGTAATTCTCATCTATCTCTATATATAGTTGTGGGTATGTTTTACTTGCTTTAGTACAAATATAATACACCCATGGGCGTTTTTTTCCATCTCCATCGATCTTTAGACTATCGACTAGAAAGTTCATTTTGTACTAGTCTCAAGAGAATTCTTTAGTGGTTTTTCTTGCTTGTTTTGTTTTTTCTACTAGAAGATTATTTTCTCGTATGATTAATATATAGAATTTGAAATAACATACCGAGGATTAATATGTGTTACACCTTCTTTAAGATAATTAGATGGACTTGTTAAATTTAAGTCAATAATATGTTCATCAAGTGATTGTGCAGTAAATTTGTCTTTAAGATCTCGATCGAGCATATAGCGAGCTTTGCGCATCAGTCTATAGAAATAGAATAGAACATAATTATGTCTCTATTGAATTGCTCCGAAAAAAAAAAAGAAAGATGAAGAAAGGCATAGCGCCGGATTCGATCAGTGCATGCCGAACATATATACAAAGAATGATGAAAGAATGAATAAGAGACAGGAAGTCATGTAGACGACTTTCAACACATACGGATATAATTCTAATCGACACTTAGATAGAAAAGATTGTAAAAAAGAAATAAGAGAAGAAGGAGTGAAGAAGAAAAAGAAGAAGAAGAAGAAGAAGAACGCGTAAATTGAAAGAAAAAGACGCTAGAAAATCATGTGTCACCTGTTCATTGCCAGTTTTTTAGATGACATTTCTTGTCTGTTTCTCTTCTTTTCTATTAGATTTTGTTGATGTTATTAATAACAATAATGCTCGATGTATTAAATAGTAATTGATTTTTAATTTCAATCTAATAAACAACAGAATATATGATTTATTCTCATTCTTCTTTCTTTTTTTTTTTTTTTTTGTATTTTGTTATTCGCTTTGTCATTCTTTCAGATACAATCGAACAAATTATTGGATGTTACCAAAGGGATGTTTGTATGAGTATATCCATTTGCAATATGGTATCTGTTAGAAAATATTAAAGAATTGTCAATCTACTGTATGTATACATATGTGATACAATAACAGACAGAATTGTAGTTAACATTGCTACTTAGGCTATTGTGTTTTCTCTACTAAGTGAAGATACGATGTGTCTAAATGCCCAAATACTATACTATAAAATAATAATAACATAGAGAGTAAGATATAAATAGCAAGAGCAATAAAGTATGCAAACATATATTGATAAATAAAAACACAGAGTAGTGTCGGTGAACAATGAATAAAATCAAGAACAAATGATAGAGATTAATTATCTATTAGAGTTGAATGATATCAATGTTAATGCATAATATCTATTGTGTAATACATAGCTTTTATTGGTAAGATTTGTTTTTATTATTGTTTTTACTTTTTTTTTTTTTTATTTCTTTCAATATTCTTATTATCTTGTTACAGTGATATATAAAAAGAAAAACGAAAATATGTACAACAGTTGTTTGTTGAAATAAGTTGACGAATAAAGAGACCGCATTCGTGCATACCCATGAGAAATGTCATCATCATATCAGTTTGCACTCAGAGCGAAGTAGACGTGCTTATATGTATATACATGTCAGTCGACGAATGTTTGTGTGAGTAAAATCTTCCCAATCGACACGTTGCACCATACAAACTCATATACATGCAGTTACTAACGATCTGATATTAAAGGAATTTTTTGACTATCTGCATGTATACATATATATTATATATATATATATTTGTGTGATGAAAGACCAGAAGCATATTGCATCGGGTTACATCGATTTTGGAAGAAGGTGATATCATCATCATCATCATCATCATCATTTTTCCTTTTCCTTTCCCTTTCCCTTTCTCTGTCTCTCTCT
Source organism: Rotaria sp. Silwood2 (assembly GCA_905329745.1). Taxonomy (NCBI): domain Eukaryota; kingdom Metazoa; phylum Rotifera; class Eurotatoria; order Philodinida; family Philodinidae; genus Rotaria; species Rotaria sp. Silwood2. Next base: position 499,245 of record CAJNSZ010000023.1, read on the forward strand.
CTCTCTCTCTCTCTCTCTATCGCTTTCTCTTCTAAGTCAAACTGTTATTACTTATGCTTATTATAGTGTTTAGTTTTTGCTTTTTCTTCTTCTGTGTCTGTTTTCTAAATATACATATGAAAACCCAATTCTCGTTTTTTCTTCTATTGTAGTTGTCATCAAACAATGCGGACAATTATATAGGCGCATTCATACATTTGTTTGTTATAAATGAAAAAAAAAAAAAAAACGATTCATCGACCAGTATTATAATATCACATCTTGATGATGCGAGTAGCAGCATCAACCTTGTGATTGTTATCGTTCTAACGTATACATATAGATTTTCTTTCTATTACTTTCTTTTCATTCAGCTTTAGGAAATTACTCTTACCTTCATATTATTTATCGTTTTTAGATCTAATTATAAGACAATATGGTTGAAAGTGGTATATGATCAGTAAGAGTGAGAACATGTTTCAAACGTGCTGAGAGAATCATGATGTTCAATCGATTGACAACGTTGACGTATGGCGTTTCTCTTATTGAAAGGCATTCCGAGTCTTGCCGGTCACAATCAAGCGCCTCAAGCTGATCCAGATGATTTTGTTGATCGACTTAACTATCGTTATACAGTTATTTTACTTAATGTTTTCTCAGCTATTGTTACAAATCGACAATTTAGTTCTAAACAAATTCAATGTAAATATATATTCATTTCTTATTAATTAAACTTCGAGAAAAGAAAATGATATTCAAATTTATTTTTCAGGTTGGGTACCAGCTATGTTTACATCTGGTTATGAAGATTATACAAATCATATATGTTATATTACAAATACTTACTATGTTAATCAAACACAAAAAATCCCAGGTACGCGTGCAGAACGACAAAGTCTACAATTACTTTATTATCAATGGATACCTTTTATTCTCTGCTTTCTTAGGTAATAGCAATATATGAATAAGAATCAATTTCTTTATTCTTTTTTTTTTGTTTCGTTTTTTTAAGCATTCTTTTCTACATTCCAAATCTTTTTTGGCAATCTCTTATGAGTCGAAGTGGTTTGGATTTAAAAGATATAATTGAAGCGGGTAAAAGTTATAAATCAATTGATAGAATGGATAAAAGACGTAAAATAATGAATTACATAATTGCATCTATTGATGAATTTATTGATGACCCAAGACGTGGAAGAGAAAATCGACATATAAGTTTACTTAAACGTATTCAAGCAGTTTTTTGTTGTATGTATGGAAAATTTCAAGGAAATTATTTTATGATGGTTTATTTATTAACAAAAATTCTTTATGTTTTTAATTCAATTGGACAATTAGCAATATTAAATGAAATGCTTGGAATAAAATATTATCGTTATGGTTTAGAATTACTACAAAAATTAATTTTACTTATACAAAATCAACCACTTCAACAATCGTATAGACAACAGGGTGGTCTTTCAAAATATTTTCCTAAAGTAACATTATGCGATTTTGAGTAAGTTTAATTTATATTTAAAATAAAATATCTCGTTTAATTATTGTTTGTCCTTATAGAGTACGTGAACCTAATCATTTATATAATTCACATCGATATACAGTTGAATGTGTTTTACCTAATAATCTTTTATTTGAACAATTGTTTACATTTTTATTTTTTTGGTATACTATGATAGTTATTTTGAATATTATTTCATTATTTACATGGTCATATTCATTTATACGACCAATTCGGATAAAATATGTAACAACACGATTAAAATTAATATTAATAAGACATTTACGAAAGTCTATGATAAACTCTGATGAATCTTCTCAAGAACAACAACCACAACCACAACCACCACCACAACTACAACAACAACAAACATTATCTGATGATTCCCTATTACATCGTGATGATTCTCATTTAGATTTTGCTAATAATTATTTAAAATGTGATGGAATATTTGTACTTCGTCTATTAGAAACTAATACATCCGATTTCGTTGTAACACATGTTATTGAAGAATTATTTTATTCATATGAAAGAAAAGCTTCACAACCAGTTGTTCTTGATGGACTTGCTAAAATGATGTCAACACTTGGTCCTGACCAAGGTTTGCTAAGTTTAGGGAAATTACTTTTTTTACCCGTTATGTCCGATCCAAAAATGGCTGCTACATTTACTAGAGGAACAACTAGAGCAACAACAATTACTACTACAAATAGTAATATGCTTCTTCCTAGTTTAACAACAACAACAACAACAACAACAACTGATGATCCTTTACGTAATGCACCAAAATTACTTGCACCACCTGCTCCAACTCGTCGACGAATATCAATGCATGAAAAACATTCTCCTACTGGTTCTATAACAGAACCGATTGAAACTGTTCAACGAACTTCGTTATCAACAACAATAGAAACAAAACCAAGTGTTGATGAAGTAACGGAAATTCTACGCGAACGTCGACAAAGACTTAGGCGAAAATAATAATAATTCATTTTCATAGATTCTTTTATCTTTTCTGTATGCCTGTGTGCCTGTGTGTGTATGAATAATAATAAAAAAAAATCAAAAGGAAAAGAAGAAACAAAAAAGAAAAGATATTTTCTATACGGTAAATGTCAAAAAAAAAAAGATAATTCTGATAATAATTATCACATAACAATATGTGACATTTTTATCATCATTTCCTTCAAGGTATTCTATAAATAACCTTAAGTTAGAAATGAATACATTACCTAAGTTGTTCTTTCGTTTGCTCGATTGTGCGTGTTAGTAAAGTAATAGCTGCTTGAATAGCTGTAACTTCCATAATTAAATCTTTTTGAACATCATCATGAACTAAATCAATATCGTAACGTTTTTCTCTACAATAAAAATAAAACGAAAATCTTTATAAAAATTCTTTGAGAAAATATTTTTTAAACTAATTAACCGATTTGATAATGTTGTTTGAACGATATGTAAATTATCTTGTAGTGATTGAAGACGTTTTTCAATACGAACAAGATAAACTTCTGTTGCATCAATTTCTTTTTCTATTTCACTTCGTTTTACCTCTAATTCACCTTTCCAATTTTTAATATGATCCAAACGTTGATCTATTATAAATAAAAATAAAACAAGGTTTTTTAAGTTGTTTCTTTCGGTTTTTCTTTTCATCTTCTCACGTATTGAATTACGAATGTACAATATTGGTGGAAACACTGATGCTGAGTTACCGACACAGGATACACTGGGATACTGATTATACAACCATCGGTGTATGCTACAACATTTAAACATCAACTCTATTGAAATAAGTCCTTTTTGTAGCGGTAATGCATTAATGAACACTGATGCTCACGAAGTTAGTATACTGAGTTCAAATGTTTTAGCAAAAAAGTTATCAGTCTAGAAAAGCAGTATATAAAGATATGAGAGGATTTCTTATGATTATATTCGGAATTAGTATGGTCGATAATCTATAATCTAGTATCTTCGTTAAGGAAGCGATTGATTTGTTGGAAAACGTTCTCTAGTGTATCGACGATTAGTACACTGACAACTGCACATCTCTATATTATAGATAGCCTAGAAAATGTAGTCTAATAGTGTATCGTAATATTTTTTTGTATTTTTTTTCGATAAAAATTTATATTTAAGATCGATGAAAAAGAAAATTAATAATTTGTAATCATTTTCTTTTTTTATTCTATTCTCGTTCACATGTCAATTGTTCATTTCCGTTTCCTTTTTTATTGAGTGAAAATTGAACATTGCCAATTAGTTGATTCAAAATTATGGAAATTTTAATTAAGTTTTAATAATAACTATTCTAAAGGTTGTCTTGTATTTTGTAATTTTCAATTAGAAAACAATTTTTGGGAAAATATATAAGCCGATTAAAACTAGGCTATTTGCTTGTTTCTCTTTTTTTCTATTTTAATATATTAATTGAATTGAAGCTTGAAAACATCAAATCCTATTATCATATTATAGCTTTTTTTTTCAAAGTCATTCGGTCAATAATCTTTTCGAAGTATATGTTCAACACATTTTTGACATAGAAGTCTTTCAATAGGAATAAATGATAAAAAAAATATTAAACAATCGTTTGTCAGTGATATCGTTTCAAAATATTTTTTTTAAATCATCTTCAACATTGATGAGTATTTAGTTATATTTATGTCTATTATTGATACTCACCAAGTTTTTTATTAACATCAGCTAAAGTTTGTTCAACATTGCCTCGTCCTTCTTGATCAAGTCGGTCACATTCAAGAATAAGTCGTTCAGCAACAGTTCGATCTCGTTCAGTATTTTTATGTTTAACTTTTGATGCAAGTTTCCATTCTTCAGGTGTAAATCGTTGAGGACGTATTACAACTTTAGCCATCTTTATTGATATGCAATTCGTTAACAATTTCTTTTTACAATTGATTGAAACAAGTTGCCATTAACAACTAATGTTACCATAGAAGAGTCTTTTGAAGAACATTTTCTAGATGTCGCAATAGATTTTACTCATAAATTTCATTGTTGTTTGTTCTTTTTTGAAGTGAGTAGAAACAAAAGAAAAAAATTAAACATTTAACTATGGCTCAATATTCAAATAACGAACTAATTGAAATTATTATTTTAAATACAAATATTAGTAGTATAAGAAATCATTAACATTCATTATTAGCATATTCTCATATTTCATTCACTTGAAATTCAATAGAAGAAGAAAAACAACACTGTATGAAATAAAATATAATTATTACTAAGAAAACTTTTCAAAATTTATCACATTTTTTAAATAAAATAAACGAAAAATCTTGTCAATAATGTTTTAATAAATCAAACATTCATATTCGTTTGAACTTTCTAATCATTCTCGTTTTTTTTTTCTTACGTCTTTACTCTTTTTATTATTTTCAAGATAAAAATAACTATGTCGACATCACCAACAAATCTTGAAATTCAAGGAAGTTTTATGCGTGTACCACCACCAAAAGAATTATCGAAATCAATTGAACGACGTCAATCATCAGAAGAAATACAAAAACCTATAGGACGACGTTCAATAACTTTAACTAATCGGTCATCAGTAGCTACACCAGCACTACGTAAAAATGTTCCAACAAATGCAACAAAAATTGAAACAAAACAACCCATTAAAAAATCAGATGACGCGGAAACAATGAAAATAAAAATTTCTAATCTTGAAGATGAAATTCGTCGTCTTAAACGACGTATTGAAGAATTAGAAAAAGAAATAGCTGAATTACAAAAACAAGTTAAAACAAAAGATAAACGTGTTGCTGAATTAACGAAAGAAAATGAAGAACTTAAAAAACGAGTCAATTTTTTTTCATATTTTGATATTTTTGTTTAATTATTCTTTTGTATTTCTCCAATAGGAATTAAATTATCAAAAACAATTTGAAGAATTTCGTTTGGAAAATGATCGTTTAACAAAGGAAAATGAACATTTACAAGCTGAAGTTGATCGTCTTCAAGCTGTACATAACTCAGCTAATGATTCATCAGCTGAATTAGATGCATTAAGAGAACATGTTTGATTTTTTAAATATTCAATTATTCAAATTTATTTTTAATATTGTTTTTTTGTTTTTATTAGTATGAAAGACAAATAGAACAAATGCGACAAGAACATGCTCGAGAATTAAAAACTCGTGATGATAAAATATCATTTCTTAAAAAACAAATAAGTGATTCATTAAAAGATAATTCTTGGTATAAATTTAATATTTTTTATTATGATTTTGAATTTATATTTTAAATTTTAATAGGGAACGACAACAACAAATTGAAGAATTAACCAAACAACTTAAACGAACACATGAAGAATATGAATTACTTCGTCAAAAATTACTTCAATATCAAAATAAAAAAGGAGTAAAGATATTTTTGTTTTTTTTTTTTTGAAAATATAAATTTTTCTTTAAAATATTTTCAATTATAGACATCAAATTGTGGAAATTGTTCTGATATGACTATTAAAATTGAAGAAAAAACAAAAGCTTTACAAGAAAAAGATACGATTATACAAGAATTATTCACACTTATGACAAAGTTTAAAAGTCAAATTTCAAATCAAGAAGAACTTACAAAATTATTATCAACATATAATAATACTTCACTTCGTCATTAAATTGTGAATTTTTTTTATTATACATATTTTCTTTTTAATCCGCCCATAATCTAAACTAATATTAACAAAAACAAAATATTTTTACACGTCTCCAATTTTTTTTATAAATTTAGTTTCTTATTATTGACTCAGCAACGAATGAAATATTAATCAGTATTCTTTTTTTCTCAATTCTTTGCATTTGATCTTGTTTTTTGATAGCACTGACTAATAAATTTAAAAAGTGAAGCTCGATATTTGAGCGGTTATTCTTATGAATAAGACTATATAAAAAGTTTTTGTTTAAGACTTTTTATTCAAATTTAATGATAATCTTTTACTTTATATTGAATTACGATTTGTTACATAAGTATAACAAGTGATGCGAAAGTTTGTGGACACAAGGTTTTTATCATTATTGATCTATTTGAAAGTATTCTAGACGAATAAAAATACTAGGGGTTAGAACCAGAATTTCATGCTCTTATTAATATGACCTTGTCGTCAATTATTTGTCTCTTATTTGTTGAAGATAGTAAGATAGTTTTTCAAAGTTCTGAAAAATTAGTTTAAATTGTGAACAAATAGGTTTTTGATAATTTTCTAAGCTTTTGTTTTTGAGTAGGTACTAAAAGCTATGGAGCTCGGTAAATTTTCAGAGCAGAAACTTGTTTATATGATGTGGTATCGAACTAAATCATCACTTTTACTTGAGTGAAACTTTAAGCATTTCCTCCGAGGCTGCATTCCATGTAAAGTGCTTTTTCATCAAATAGTTGGTTTTGCAAAATTGTGACTAATAGAAAAACAATAGTTGAAGTACTTTATCGGAAGATAAAAAGGAAATTGAATAGAAAATATTGTAGAACTGATTTTACTCTACAAACGTATATAGAAAACAAAAATTTCAACGTTTATTTTTGAACTTCCATAGTAAAAATACAAAAATCTACGAAAAACTGTTCAGATCTTTTAAAGATATTCTAACCACTTTCGAGCAAAAATAAACAGAAAATTTCTAAGATCGTATGCAGAAAGAGAACAAAATTCTGATTCTATCCTATAGTGTTTCATCCGTCTGGAATACTTTCAAACAGATCAAAAATGAACAAGCATTTTAATCCAGAAACCTTCGCATCACCAGCTATGTTGATATAGAAATCGTATGAAATAACTGAAATACTTTTCAAAAAAGAACTTTTATTATATTAGAAAGCTTTCAAGTCTAAATGACTACCATTCATAATACATGATATTATTAATCTTAAATCATAATATTCAATAGTGCTTCTATTGGCAGTTGTATCAAGCAGAAGTAAAATATATATACCGTTTGATACTGTCGATAGACTCGATATTTCACACTTTGTTGAATAAAATAACACTTAGCTTGCAAGATAGTTAGATATATTTTTAAGTAGAAAAATAACAAATATAATCTAGTGATTCGATTATTTTAGAATATTTTACTTTTTCTTCATCTATTTTCTAATCTGTTGTTGATCGTATGAGAAAAAAAAATGAATGTGCGTTGTGTCGCTTATCATCTGTTTTATTATCAAAATGAATAGTCTTTTGATACACTGTGCTTTTAGTAATAAAAAAGCATAAACGGTATATTTTGTTAGTATAAAGAATGTATTAAAAAAAAAACGTTTTATTTAGAATTTCGATTAGAAATGCTAGTCTTAGTCATTCAGATTAATACAAAAACTCGTCTATATACTAATAGATAATTTTCAAATGAAAAATGATTTCATCTTATTTTGACTAAAGATCAGAAATAATGAATCAAAATTTAGATAGATAATAACTATCAATAATATGCAGCTGTTTGCAGAAGAAATGTGCACGCTTTACTAAATAGATAATTATTTGTAGATACATCTACTTGAATTGTTTCATTCTTTATAGACGATAAGATACAAAAAGTATTATATATTGTATCATTATTGAAAATTTTATTGCTTTATTTTTTTTGAAGAAATAACAGAAAAACTTCACTTATTCATAGACAAGATACAATTTATTACAAGATTCAAATCAACATTTTAAAACTATTTTATTGAAAATCATGAAATCTCTTTGATATTTTTTATTTTTATTTTTTCAATTTTGTACGTCACGACTGATCAAATATACTATTGGTAGAAATAGTATTCAGGTTATTCAGTCCGTTATTTGAGATACATTATCATTGATAAATTGTTATCTATATGTTTCGTGTAGGTGAAGTTAATCTTCTTGCAAATATTGGTTGTAGTGAAGTTTTATTTAAAAAAAAACATTCGTCCATATCTCTTTTGATACTCAATCAAATTTATTTCTATTAATTTTTTGATTGCATGAATCGCGAGTCGTCATGAGAATGGTTATTCCATGCTTCACAATGTACTTTGCACATCTGACGACTTTGCTTCAATAATGTAAAATGAATCGATAATAATGATATACATATATATTTCAAATTAAAAAACACACACTTTTACAGGAGCATTTCTTTGTTTAGTTGTCATAAAATGATCAACGAAAATACGAAAGATAGAATACACAAAACTCTAGAAAAAAAAAGAAAATTGCTGCTTTTTGGTACAAATATTTTTCTTTTGTAAAAATGACATATATTGTGTTTATTATCACCATACCATGGGGTGAAAGAAAAAATAACAAATTCTAAATATCCGTAAGGTAATTTGCTTGTTATGTGTTCATGTCTTCTGTTGACTCTTCTTTAGTGAGTAACGATTCCATAGAAGTCTTATTGACTCAAATAACATAGTCAATCTCATTTCTAATTCCATTCGATTTTATCCAACAAAGAATAAATATCAAATCACTAAAATAAACGAAATTTTATCGCAGAAAAAACTTCAAAGATAATTTAACTTTTCATTAAACTAAATCAAAGAAATTTTTCTTTTTTCATTTTACAAAAATCTTCATCGAATATAAGTCAAATAAAATAAGACAAACTCAGCAAATAAATAGAAAATTGTCTTTCATGAAATTAATCAGACCCGAAAGATATAGACCATCATTGTTTGTCTTATCCTCTTACCTAGATTCGATCCACATCCTTCTGTTTACGAGTACTTCAATCATTTGAACTAATTTTTTCTTATTCTTTCTATTTATCAAATTAACACAATAATATATATATTTATATATATATATATCATACGAAGAAACGAGCAACGGTAAATATATTCGGTGTAAGAATAAATGAAAAAAACACAAATTCAATAGATAGAAAAAGAAAACGAGAAAACAAAACAAAACAAAACAAAAGATTATTCATTATTTATTCCTTCTGCACCTATACAGATCATATTCTTATTATTTATCATTCTCGAACATGTCAATAGTGGCCTGAGGATAATAATCAGTTCAACTAAAACCAAAAAAGCAATGCACACACACAACACACACACACACAGACATATGCACATTAAATTTTTATCATTTAGATTTTTCGGAATAGAACACAAGAACAAAGACGAATTGTGCGCACACACCGGAAGATGAAAAAAAACAAAAAACAAACGATTGTCAACATATTGAATAAATCTATTGATGGCAAATCACAGCAAAATATTCGAGAATAGAAATGGAATGTGATTAGAGATAAGGAAAGAAAAAAAAAGAGAGGAAAACATTTATGTTGACGATGATGTTGCTTGTTGTTGACCTGTTTCATCAATATCTTCAATAGATAATGAATTTGTTTCTAAATCATCATCTTCTTCACCATCGATATCTTCTTCAATATCATCATCATCATCAACATCATCTTCATCCGATAATTCACTTGAATCTTCATCATCTGTTGAATTTTGTGGTAAATTTTCATTTGAATTTATATTTAAATAAAATGATGATAATGGTATTGATGATGTATATGGAATTTGTGATAATGGATTTGTTATATTTCGTTCATTTTGTGTTGTTACTAATGATGGTGATGATGATGATGTTTGTGATAAATGTTTTTTCATATGTCGATCAAGATTTGTTTGTTGTCCAAAACATTTATCACAATGTGTACAACGAAATGGTCGTTCACGTTTATGAATATTTCTTATATGACGTTGTAAATTTGATGAAATGGAAAAACTTCGATTACAAAATTTGCATACATATGGTTGTTCTCGTAAAAATAAAAAATAAAACAAAAACAATAAGAATCTCTATAAAATTAAGTTTAAAAAAAAAAAAAAAAGTTAACTTCTGAAAGAATAATTTTGATTAAGATTTTTATATTAAAATATTCTCATGAATTAATCAATTAACGAAATGATTTCATTCATATAAATTCGTGTTACTTAACATTTCATTTCAATTGACTTTATTGAAATGAATATCCTAAGATTATTAACTGTTCAGCTGTCACATATATGCGATGTCATTAAATTATTGAATGATTTATAACAACTCAATTGTCCAATGGCAATCTAATGAAGTCTACAATATGTATCGAAAGAGTTAATTGTAAAAAGTTATCTAAATATTTATCTATAATGACTGTCGATTGGTGGGAAAACTTCGTCTTTTTTTGTTTTCTTCCAATCATATGAAAAGCAGAAAACGATAACTTCCTATTATATCTCAATTCGATTATCTAAATTACCATACAAGAATATGACCTATTAGGTAGGTAGGCTTATCACAAAAAACAATTTCAAGTGATTCAAAGCATTGGCAGGAGTAGTGGTGCTCCGACAAATGGGTGTCACACACATGTCGATTGTGGGAGATTTTTATTTTTTCCAAGTAGAACTGGAATTTTTGTTTTTGTATTCTGTTAAAAGAAAGATATTCTGTCTTTGCAAAAAAATCGCCACATCTCTCTTCTAACGTTGTCTGCTTCGAATCACCAATGTGCAGTGATGTTCCGAGAAGAAACTGACACTCCAATCTTGGCGATCTCCAGACACCCTTGATCTTCTGTGCTGATATTTTATCTATAAACAAGACTAGGAAGTCTACTAGAATAAAAAATTGTCTGTGCAAGATATGGCCATGTTATTATGTTTTTTTTTATAGTCGAAAACATGAGACCGACTAGAGAATTTTGTTCCTATGCAAATCGCATAACACGAACAGCATTCTACGTATTACGAAAATTGAATTTTACGAAAAATTCAATATCTCGAAAAAAAAAGAAGTATTAATTTTAGTTGCAACGTTTCGGCTCTATAAGTATCATAAGACTTGTATATGAATACAGTAATCATATCAATATTCTGTTATTTGATCCTTGCGTAAACCTTGTAAAATGGTCATATATATGGTATAGATAAATCTATATATCCTTAAGATTTAAGGTTTTTTTTTTAAATAATCTTACTAACGAGAGAAACATCCGAATTGATATTCACCATTAAAGTTTTACAAAGAAACTCTCAATAAGACGAGAAAAATCCTAAAATGACTTGCTCCTATGAGTCTGTGGGTCCAATTTAAGATCGTTTTACTAAATTTTCGATTTGCCTTTAGATAAATACCGAAAAGTCAAAAACAAAAAACAGAATTTCCATCTGAAATTTCGCCCATATTTAAGCTCGAATGACGCGTAACATATCTTACAATTTTTAGCCGAAAACAATGTTCTTTTAAGAAGTTTCCAAAAAAAAGTAATCGTTCGCCACAACCGGTATAATACAAAAATCGAGTAAACTTGAAAATTCAATATTTCACAAAATAAAATATTCTCACCGGTTGAAACTTCCAGGATATTCTAAGAGCCCTTAGACTTCTCTACGAGTAAAACTTCAGGTTGAAGTTTCATTAGTCGATTTTTCCGTAAAATATGAAAATTCAGCAAAACAATCATAACTCAGCTTTGAGAAGGCCCATCGGATTAGACTGTTTTAGACTTTTAATAGCATTACTAAGGTTAATATGCGTTCAAACATTGGATGGATTTCTTATTATTAATTATATCATTTATTTAAATATACTTATCTGTATGTGTTCTAAGATGCCGAGTAAGATTGGCACTACGTGGAAATGTTTTTGAACAATAAGTACAACAATATCGATCTCGACTTCTAATCATTGTTTTATCATTTGTTGATAAAGTAGGTTTTTTATCAAATGATGAAATTGTTTGAGGACTTGATGATGATGATACTGGTGTTAATGGTCTATGATCATCATATTCTTGAATTTGTCTTTTTCCTAATGATAATAAACGATGATGATTTTCATTATCATCATCATCTTCATTATTATCATCATTATCATCATTGATTTGTTTTTCAATAAAATCTTCTTCATTTTTTTTTAATTTTTTTTCTTGTTTACTACCAAATACATGTGAAAGATGTTGATTATTATAATCATATCGTTTATTTATTATTGAATAATCAATTGGTTGATCAATTGATGATTGTCTTGTACGTTTATATGTTTTTGTTAAATCTATTGGTTCATTTAATGATGATAATGATAAATCAGTTTTATTTGTTTGATTTAATAATAATGATGTATCAATAAATGGTATAAAAGCAGCCAAATTTGGCGTAACTGTTGTTGTTGTTGTTGTTGTTGTTGCTATTGGAAAATGTCGTTCTTTACATGAACTTCTGTAAGAAAAAAAAAAGAATTTTTTTAATTAAATAACAAAACCAAAAAAAATTTTTATCTTACCGATGTTTATTTAATGCAACATGACTTTGAAATGATTGACCACAATCTTTACAATCAATTTGTGTACGTGCATTTGCATGTGATCGTTTGTGACGACATAAATTAGAAAATTGTGTGTAAGATTTTGTACAAAACTAAAAACAAAAAATAAATCATTTTTTCTTTATTTAGTTTAAAAAAAAAGCATTTTTCCTTACTTCACATTTCCATGGTTTAACACTTGAATGAATATTTCTATGTTGTTTTAAACCTGATGATGTTTGAAAACTTTTTCCACAATCACTACATGAATAAAGACGATTTTCACATTCGCTTGTTTCACTTGAATTTGATGCATTTCCATTTATATTTTGTGTTATTGTACCATTGATAATCATGTCGGTGTGATCATACATTCTAAAATAGAGAAGACATGCACATATATAATTCTCGTCTTCTTCTTTTTTTTGCTCCGGTCGGAAGTTGTCGAACGACGTACATTCTTAAAATTGAAGTTTGACTGATTAAATATGAATCGCTAGGGAAAGAAAAAGAAGGGAAAAGACGCACACTATTCTTTTTTTTTCTACTTGTTGAATATATTAAAATTGCAGCATATATTTGTTTTTATCTGCTTATACAATATATTTCACTAATTAACAGTTTTTTTTTTCTTCTTCTTCTTCGTCTCTCTTTGGAAATAAAGAAAACAATTTCTATCCAACGGCGAAAATGATTTTCTTGTTTTTTTTTTCTTTACCTATGTTGATGATCATTTGGTTCATTCTTTATAATCGTTTCATTTGCTAAAAAAAAATTAAAGCACGTGCTTCGGATTTTTTTTTGTGGTTGTTTTTCTTTTCTTACTGTCTTGATTATCGTCATCAGAATTTTTATTGTCTTGTTGAATTAGATTTGTACATTTCATAATCATTTGTTCATTTGATTGTTCTTGAGATTCTAAATGAAAAAATAAAAATCAAATTTCACACATATACAAAAATGAACTCATTATCCATCAATGAGTACGTCGTTGATATACATATGCATGATACAATAAAATGAAACGAAAAAAAAAAAAAAAAAAGAAATCTCTCTATATCGTTTTTAACAACAAGAAATATATGTATGATAATGAGCCGACCGAGTGTCTCATACATTTGGTGCCCCGGCTGCTACCTATAAAATGTGCATCTATTTGACAAGAGACAGAGAGAAGAAAGATTGTCTATCAAAAAATGAAAATCACTAACTTACTATAGTTTTTTTTATTCAAATGAAAGATGGTGAAAGACATGAAATTGTCATCGAATGAATTTTTATCTCTTTTCTTTTTTCTTCTCTATGATTCTCTCATTCTCTCTCACCTGAATAAAGAATAAGAGAGATGCCAATAGATTTTCGTTTGTGTTCGTTCTTTCTTTCTTTCTTTTTTCTTCTCTTCTCATAATGATTCCACCTGAGCGAATGTGTATTGCTTCTGCGGATTTTTCTTTTTCTCTTTTTTTCGTTTCTAACTCCTATTCTCTCAATCAAAATGAAAGAATTGGACATCGCTGCAGGCCATCATGTCTCATTTCTATACACTCTGTTTCCAGACGATGATTATCCATGCTGTGAGCTTGTCACCTCATTCATAAGAGGTCGATATATAGATAGATATCGTAAATATGACACTACCTTCTTTCGAATTTTTTTTTTCTTCTTCTTCGTTTTTTTTATGATCGTGTGTAATCCTCAACTGAATCAACATACAAAGGATAAAGATAATATTCAGACATATATTTATATATATATAAGCGGTAAAGAAAAAGAAAAGAGATAAGTTTTCGATGTGCACATCTCGAATTTTTTTTTTTTGAAAGCATATGCGCACCTACACAGGTCAATATTTGTCCATTGTTTTTTCCCTCCTTCATCATCATCATCCCAGACAGATAATAGGCTCTGTTGAGTGAAGTATGTATATGAGATAAAAACATTGATGAAAGAATCATATTACTCTCAAACGATCTTTATATATATATATATGTTTTATGTTTGAGCCCAATTTAATTTTTTTTTTTTTTGATTCTTTTATTCCAAAAAAAAAAATTTCAATGTTTATTCAATAGATAAAAGTTCCATTAAAATAATGTTTCAGTTTGAAAAAATGAATGAAACAAGCGTCGGTAACACTTTGATATTTCATAACAAAAAAAAATGAATATTTAAGTTTGTTGTTAACACATTTGTTTTTGAAAATGAAATCTATTTAGAAAATTTTTTAACGATGAAATGTATCACACATGCTAATGGAGGATATGTCGATGTTTGTTAATCGTGATTTTTATCTTTAGCAAATGAGAGGATTAACAATATGTGTACCTAGTTTATTATCAAAACAAGATTTGTTCCTGTCGATTAACACATTTTTTTGCTCACTTTTACTTACCATGATATGTTGTAGGAGGAGGAGACGGAACCGAAAGATGTTTGGCTGCTTTCGTCTTGAGTCGCATCGATGTCAATGTCTTTTACTTCTGATTCTGCTTCTACTGCTCTGTTCTCTCTCTCTCTCTCTCTTTCTCTATGTTTCGTTTAAGTTGTCATCATATAAGGTAGTGATGGTGGTGGCATTTTCTCTCCTCTTCTTCTGTTTACAGGTTGCTGCTGATCAATTTTGTTTTATGCTGCCACTGCCATCTCCATTTTTTTCTCTCTCTTTCTCTTGTGTTCTGTTCTTCTTCGCTGGTGATGCGAAAACGAAAATCCCCATCGCCTCGTCGTGACCGAGGATGATTGTATGTCTTTGCGCACTCTCTCTTTCTTTATTTCGTTCCCAAATATACCTGCTCGACATGCATGCATGTATGTATGTGCGCCCGAATGAGAATGAATAGAGAAGAAGAAGAAGAAGAAGAAGGTAGTTCGTTTGCTCCCTCTCTCACACACATACACACTGGTGATGGAAGCACTTGACAAACTTCTTTACTCAATTTTCTTCTTCTTCTTCTTCTTCTTCTTCTTCTGCTTCTTCTTCGTCATCGTCTTCGTTCGCATGCTATTCTCGCTCGAATGCATCACATTATTTTCTTTTTCTTTCTCGCTTTTTTTTTCACATACATGCGTATGCTCGAAACATAAAGTTTGATTAAAGTTTGATGTTTATACAATGAGTCTTTAAAAATCTTCCAAGTAAAAAACAGAAAAAAAAAAAAAAAAGAAACCGAAATAGAAAAAAAAACTTCATAATTTGGCATTATCGATTTAAATAAAAGACATTGCAAATCATGGCATGAAAAGATAGTAAATCAATATTGAAAGACAAGAGAAGATAAAGGAGAACTACACCGACATGCCGACTTCTATTATATGTATTATGATTATTTCTCATCGACTGATATCGGCATCACATCGTATGAAAAAGAAAAAGACAACAATAGAAGAAAAAAAAAGAGTCGCGCCAAGTGTTGTGACAATAAGAAAGCTCATATGAATAGAAATGGAATATGAATTTGCTTGATTGCTTTTTCGCTCTCTTTTCTTTTTTCTGTTTGTTTCAAGAATGTATAACAGCTCAATATGCAAGTGAATAACGTATGAGAGATGCTTTCGGGCACATACGCGACGAAATCGAAACAATAAGAAGAAAGAAGTTACAATTGGCCGCTGCACAGCATCAACAATCATTTTCGTTCTTCAGTCTTTAAAAGATAGAGATAATACAAAAGATGGATAAAGTTGAGTATGTTGATTGGCCTACTCAATATTTAGATAGAGACGAAACATACATACTTTAGTTTTTATCATTCAATAAGAAGAGAGCCTTTACTCAATCAAATACTTATATAGATATATGCTGTTGAATTTTGATTGAAAATATATACAAGCGTATACACATGATTAGATTCATCGATGTGAAGAAATATATATATATATATATTTTAATTAGATCGAATGAAAGACAATCATTGAAATAGAATATCAAATCATATTTGTTGACTGTTAAATAAATAGAAAAGTTATTTGAATTTTATGTTTTCCTACGACGTTGTGTTTCCAATGAAATCTTTTTTTTCTTTGTTTTAATATTTTCTTTTTGTCTAAAAATAGCACGATGAAGATGAATGTTTTTTTGAATTAAATAAACATTTGAGAAAACATTAAATTCCAGGTTTATGAAGTAACGGATGATATTGTTTGCTAAACGAAGTGTGAAAGAGAAGATATGTCAACAATATACAAAATTTGTAAACAAATCCTATTCAATAGTAGAAAGATGATCTTTCAAATCAAATGTTTTTCTTTTCTATATTTTCAAATGAATGATTTTTTCTAATAAAGAAGAAATTTTGTTTTTGAATGGTAGAAACGTATTGGAGTAATTATTAATAATAGCTGTTCAGATATCTTATTTAAGTTAGTTTTATGACCTTGTTAATAGAAGAACAAATTATAATTCATCAAAGAATATTTATTGCCGACATGATTCTGTCACATTTTATTGTGATAATAGATTGATATTGACAGATAAATTATCTTTTGAAAAAAAAAAATATAATAACCTTTTTTTTCCGTTTATCTTAATTATATACTTTTTTTCTTCAAGATTATGAAGACATGTAAAAATCAAATCGTTTTTTTTGTCATATGAATATTTAGAATTTCATCGGATGATTCTTGGAAATTTTTCTTATAAAATATTGAGTTTATGGTTAGAACAAATTTATGTAAATATATATATATATGCGAATAGTACAAGAGTAAATGCTGGTATAATACAAATAAAAATTGAATACGAAGATACAATATCTGAAATTTGTTAATAGATTATTGTATTTTGTATCTGACACATTTTCGATTTTTACATTGTTACTATTTAATTATCTTGTAAAAATTTTATGTTTGATAAGATTCCATAGTAATACAGTAACATTAAAATAAAAGACTCCCAAACTGACCATTGATGTAATTCAATATATTATGTCTAACCAAAGTATACAACTGATGAAGTATCGAATAATCTATTAATAAATTTTATTCACAAATGTATTTATAAGATCTCATATGATCTACTAATATTTTATATTTTCATATTCAATCTTTTTTTGTATTATAAGCATTTTGATTGTTAGTAGTATATCATTTAGTTTATATTCATAAAAAAAAAATCTTTAGATACATTAAAAATGAAAAAAAACCAACTCTTTCAATTAAAATATTACTGCATTGGTTCGTGTCCAATCAATACGGTATTCAATAGAAAAAAAAAGTACGAAAAGAATAATTTATACAAGAAGTGATACAAGTGCAGATTATATAATAGAGAAAGAAAAAATGATTATAGATCATTACATGTTCACCAAATAATCGAAAACGACAAGAGTCTAATAAATAGAATGAGTACATAATCATAAAATATGTATTTTTTTTCTTCAAAAATAGATGTCATTCATATGAATAAACTTCAGTTGTAGTGTTTTTGTCACTTGCTATTGTGATATGTTTATGGATCGATGGTACGTGTTCAATTTTTTGTTTACATCATTATCTACTTTCAACTAATGTTCGCGTCAGAATTGACGAGAGCTGTAGACGTATGCTCACTAATTCAACAAAGGCAATAGTTAGCAATCTGTAGTTTTTAGCAATCGAAAGAGTGGAACTCTGGACGACTTTTTGTCTGATTCTATATGAGGATAAAAATTATTTTTAAACTCATCATCGTTATAAAACATTCAAAAAACAAACAAACATGTGATTAAAATAGAGAGACTTCAGATCTTTAGCTCAATGCATGCTTTTAGATGATTATCTTTTTATAAGTCAATATTGAGCAGACAGAGTGATGTATCTATTCGGTTAAATTCCATAGAATTCTGTTGATTTTTAGTAAAATTTTATTAAAATTGAACACCATTTTTATGCATTTGTTTTAAAGTTTTGCGAAGTTGATGAGCTGTAAAATAATTTTCGCTTATATAGTATGAGACAAAAAAACGTCCGGAACTCTGCTCTTTCGATACATGTTGCCGTTGTTCAGTTATTGAGCGTATTTCTATCCGTCTTTAATTCTGGTGCGAACATTAGAAGTATTATCATAAAAGACATTGACAATGTTAAACAAAATTGTGAATAAAATCGCATACTAATATAGACAACTTACTATTCATATTCTATATGATAAAATATTAATACGGTTTCATTTGTTTATAATATAAAGAAAATATCTTGTATTCATAGTGAGTATTAAATGAATGTTTTTAAATATGTTAAATATTTAATTATTATTCTTTTTGAAGTTATTTTTTAATGTTTTTGTTTTTTTATAAAAAGATACAGATTATTAAACATATTTATATAGAAAATTTATCAAAACAAAAAAAAACAAAACAAACTTTACAACTTGCTCATATTCATAACATATGGTTTTTCGATATTGTCATATTATGTCATTTCAAAAAAGTTTCCATTAAATACGAATAGTAAAAGAATATTAATTCTTAATTATTATTTGTATTAAAACTATTGCTTTACTTGTGTCATGATATTATTCGCCTGGTTCACAAAAAATTCTTATTGGTATTGGAAGTTCATATTTTTAAAAATCAAGATTAGTACAAAATGGTTTTATGATGATTTCATAATAAAAATCGATCCAATCTGATTGTACTATTATTAATGAATATCAAATAGTAGAACCTGATGTTTTTGAAAAGAGCTTAGTGATGTCTTTTATCCATTTTCTAGATTTATTCATATGAATGTTGAAGTAGCAATGCAAGTATTTAATCCTTGGAAGATGTTTGAAAGCAATAGACTAACTAAATGCTTATGTTCTACTTTAGTACGACATTGATAATATTAAATTCTATTATGATTGAAGTACATAAGTGGTGGATTTTTATTTAATACTACGTACTTCATAGTAACAAGAAAATAAATGATCAAATATGTAAATGAGATAGTCGTATGTTTTGGAAGAAAAGTCATAGATAGCATACATAACTATATCATTTCACAAAAATGCATTTAAATATAAAATTTTTGTTATTAGAAAATTACTAAACATAAATTGAATTCAGATTTTTACCCGTTTTTTTGTATCAAAATTTTAAAATATCTTGTGCTAAATGGCATTACAAGTTATAAATTTTTGTAATCATATATGTAAAATTTGAATGAAACTATTTAAAAATAAGATCTCTTCAGATACCGCCAACTATTCTTTTATTAACAGTAGTACATAGCCGTAGTGTAAACGTATGAGGATAGATTGAAATTTTATGAATGAGTACACTGTAAAATATGGTACACAAATAACAGAAGTAGACGGTGCATTGATAATGAAATTGTATATTGGCAAGCAGAAGAATAAGAAGACATTATGTTTAAGACGAACGTCAAGAGACTTTTCCCTAAATTCATATAATAAAAAACAAAGGCGTCGTGCTCACAAATAAATACCCGACTCAACTTTATACATATGATGGTCAAAAAGTTCGTGCATTTACAAATATTTATTCATAGAAAAATACATTTTACTAGGCTGCTTGTGGTAAATATTCGAAGTTGTCCTCATGATGTTCAATATATATCTGAACATATAGCAAGTTTACTTTTCAAACAACTATAAACAAATAAAAATCTACAGAAGAAAGGTCAGGAAAATATGGTGGTTGAGTCAAGCGTTTGGATTTTCTTTTTGAAGATAATTAAAAACAATATCATTGACAGGTGGCTTTTCATTATCATGATGCAACTTGATGTCTTTTCTGTGTAAATTTTTAACTAATCTTTTTAAACATGTTTCACAATAATACATGGCGTTTATTGACGTTCCAGAAGATAATTCATGATGCACTGATAAATTCACATTGTATCTCTCGTAACTATATCACAGTCTCCAGATACCCATTTTAGATTTCTGTAAATTTTCCCTAGAACCATCAACACATCATAATTCTTTTAAAATCTTAAAACATACATATGTCAAAATATACAAAGGTTTGTTGGAAACTTCGTAGCATATTTTAAATTTCAGCAAAATCTTTATGGAAAGCTTTTCGTCATGTTTTCCACTTTTTGCCCGCCGCAAATGAAATGATTGACTAGGTGTTCATCTTTTTAATTTTTTGCGCCGACAAAAAAACTTATCGGAAAAACAAAGACGCTAGTTTTGTAGAGCAGATAATTTTTTAATGAACGAGTCTAAAACTAATTCTCTAATGTGTTGGAAAGTGTCCTAAAAAAGAAGAATATATTTTCTCCCATTAATTATACGCCGCTGATTATTCATCTTTTGAAGTCCATCTTGACAATGTTTTTCAATAACTGAAATTAGAGGAAATCTATTCGAAGTACCTTGTTGTCTTCTTATTTTAATAGACAATACTTGCTAGAAATAAAAATCTGTTAGCGAAATTTTTGCAGGATTAAAATGTGAAATACAATGTAGCGGTTCTTGCTAATCACAGGAAGATTTTGAGGATGCAACAAATCTCTAATAGGTTTGGGATTTTGGTCTTCGGCCTACATGATCCCAACTTTGGAGTTATATTACAATGAAACCAAATTCGAACGCCAAATCCAAATCCCAAACCCAAATCCTAACCAAATCCAAACTATTTCATATCAATGTTGAGGGCTTGTGATTCTTTTCTCTCTTCTGGTGCTTTATTTTACAGAGTCTCGTCAGATTTAGGTATTTTAAGACTAAACCCAAACCCAAATTTTTCTACACCAAATCCCAAGGCTTTGGGTTTGTTGCTCCCCTATAAAGATGGTTCTATTCTCTCTATATTAGGACACATTTCTTCACACTCCTTTTACGTAATCTTCCAGAAATACAATCATCAAGTAGTTAATATATTGCAAAAAGTCGTTATTCATAAACGGTCTTTGATTGTATATCAACAACGTCTGTCACGGTCTGTGCGAGCAGGGGGCAGGGGGTGAGTGGAAATTTCTACTTTGTGTTTCAACATTCGTTTTAGTTAGTATGTCACACAAAAAAAACAATTAAAAGTTTGACTTTTCGATAAACAAAATTTATTTATTTCCGTATTCCTAAGAAGATATATTATCAAAAGGCTCACGGTTTTTTTGGTTTAAAAAGAAGGAAATGATTTTTGAATATTGGAAAGGCAGAGTTTATTTTTCATAAACCAAAAGATTTCCTTCATTTTGATTTGTTTTATAGATGAATTCTTCACAAAACATATCAGTACTCAAGAAGAGAACAATTATCACATGAATTCGTCTTAAATTTTTTCTTCTCGTTAAATTTACTTTCTTTTTCTTTTTGCATACAAAACTTATTCTCATTTTCTTTTCCATGTAAAGTTATCTTCATTAGGATACTGAAGAAATTCAATAAATCCTTGATCGGTTACGAATAACATGACGATCGTGTCTCAATTCTTCCAATTTTATGAGTATTAGTAAAACTTGCATCGACAAAACAATGCAAAATAAATGTAATTAATATACTGGTTATCAAAAAAAAATAAAAACGAGTATTTACAATAATAAATGAGATGATGTTTTAATCTAAGGGAAAGTATAAACCTTTCATGAAAATTAGATGCATTCTTGAGCAAAGGAAACAGAAGAAATCAGTTCTACAATTATATAAGTAATACGAAAAATAGAAAATGAGAACATGTCATTGTTTACAGTATGTCAATAGCAAAGACATCAACTAATCGACTGAGTCACTGTAGCTACCAGCAGAGTTTTTGAAATATATTAGGAACTATCGTTGCTAGCAGAATAAAAATAAATGGATCGTAGAATCTTAAACAATCTTTGACCACTGAGTTTTGAGATTGACTTTGTCTAATTTTTTTAATATTTTCTGTATCAGTTTTATTTTCGTTCTTCTTTTGAAAAAAGTGGTCCAATCATTTGGGTGCTCCTTCAAATTAAAACTTTAACGTTTCTTAGGTGTTGCCACCGAAAAAGAAACAATTGTCCTTAAAATCAACTATTGCTAACAAAAGAAAAACAACAAGAAATCATGAAATTCATTTATTACCGTGAATAACGCTGAGAACATTTACACTAGACTCTGATATTTGCATCAGACTTCACTTATAGTTACTATTTCTTCCGTATTTAAGTTGCAGACATTTGAGATAAGGTAGAAATACAATATTCAGTCAAATTCTCTTGTCCTCAACTTGATTTATTATTCATTGTATTGAGAAATTATGCTCTATTTCATTAGAACTCAGAAGAAATTATTCCAAAGATTTTTTTAAAACTTTGAGAATAAAAATCGTTGTGTTGTTTTTTAAACACACGGTAGCGGGTGACCCATAAAGAATGGGACACTTTTATTTTCTTGTTTTGAACAGCACATGCGTAGCTCAGATATTTCATTCTCAGCTCATTCGATAGAGAATGTTTTGCTCTACGAAATTGTGTATTTTATTTAGAAAACATATTCATAGTTGTTCTGTAAGATACGATAAAATGTTTTCGCTTAACAATTAATAGTGTAAAGAACAACATCAAATCAAGTTTTTTTTACACCAGCATGATTTTGATCAATTAAAGTTTTTTTCTTTTTATTGTTTATTTCGTCACGTTTTATTGGATCACGCAACTCATCCCAGATTGGATGTGATGATCAGTTTGTGATGGTGCTTCGTCTTGGTCAAATATGAATTCCTTTCCCATTAACTTTCAACTATCTTGCAATGCAGTTGGTAACATTTCATTAATATAACGTTGATAGTCGATCGTATACTCCTTATCATAGCATGATACTATCAGGATATTTGGTTCTCCGATGGATCCGTCCATTTAGATCAGCTTGCTGACGATTCGGAACCCATATCCTGTCATTTTGATGATTATATATCTCATCGGTACTAAATCTTTTTTCGTCAGAAATCTAAATTTTCCTGGATAATGATTTTGTGACATTTTATTTTCTGATATATAAATGCCAAACGAGAGCCTTTTTGCTTTTGTGCATTCATTAGCTTCAGAGCAACACATTTTACATATGATTAGAAACCAAAGTCATTTTTTATTATTCTTTGCATGGTTAATCTCGAGATATCAGGCAACTTGAACAATTGTCTTGCTGGTGTTTTCTTCTTTGTATAAAGAAGATGATGATTCATCCGATGAAGCAATCTTTTTGTTCGGTTTCAACCTGTACTTGTTTTCAAATATATTGTACCTGATTTTTTACACATTTAGATATATCTGTTGACTATTGATTCCCCTATTTCATCAGAATGTTGTTTCGAAAACTACCGGCCACTTAATTCTTGTTGATGTAATTGCAGTACAAGATTTTTGTACGTTTTCACTTTTTATGTTTTTTTCTTGTAAAAGAAGGAACTATCTTAATGTACAACTTATTTGGTTTGTAGAGTGAAAAAGTTTTTATTGAATAAGCTAAGAATGCAATCTCTGAAATCTGTTTGCCCTAGTGAAGAAAAGAAAAGAAGTGTTTCATTCTTTATGAGCCATTCGTCATCTGAAATAAACATCCCGACATGAAAAATAGATATAAATACTAATTGAGATGTTTATTAGAATTTTATATAGACTAATATCATAATATTCACATAGTCATCCAATATGAGTAAACGACAGTACATAGAGAATAGTGATAAAATACGACATGCTGATCATATTTATTTGTTAAACAAATGATAACAAAAACTCATAATCAAGTGACTGAACATATAGATCAAACATTGGCTTTATAAGAGAAAAGGTTTTCAAAAAAGTATTTCGATTGATTATGATCTGATTTGATGAAATCTATACTTTCTAGCAATGTTTCAATAACCAGAGTATAATATAGATAGATTGTGTGATTTTTTCTTTGAATTTAAATGCGACACACGAGCAATTTGGAAAACTAACAATTGGTTCAAATCATATAATAACGAAAAACATTTCTTATGTGTTTATCCTGTAAATTTCTTTTTAAGTAGACTGAAGTGCTAAATGAAATGATATTAGTCTCAAATATCGCTTATTCTATTCCGGACACATGAGGAAAATTTTGATTATTTACTAGTTCTACCTAGCAGAATCTATATGTCAAGACCAATTAGTGAATAAAAAGTCGTTTAAATCTACATTTTAACCTAGACATGAACTGCAAATTATACACATCTATTTTAACGTTTTTTCTATCATTGAATATCAATATAGGAAATAATCGAATACAATTTTTTCTCGTATGTTAGTTATGTAAATTAGATTGAAAAAGTACACAAATCAATAAGATACTAATGAGGGAACCTCCTCAGATGTCCCCTTCCAATTTCAATGGTTTCTTGCCTATTGATATTACATAATGTTCTAATAAAAAGATTGATGACAAAACCTGAAAGTTGAGTTCAACTATTCAATAATTTACGTAAACATTTTCCACTATACGATTATTGAATATTTGACGAAATCTTCAATAATTGAATTCAACTAGCAGTTATTCAGATATACAAGTTTCCAACGAGTATCTCTATCAGTCGATTTAAATCAACATTCACGTTTTTATCATTTATTCGATTCTCTATTTTATTTTTTAATGTCTCAATCAGAGCTTATATGTTATTCAGCTGTGATATTAAATCATTTAACATCAAGTATATTTTTATTATTATTACTTTCATTATCAATATTTCTTTGGTCTACATTATCATCTCGGCTATCACAAAAATATTGCACTAATGTTTTAGATTGCATAATAATAATAATTCTAGTTAAACATATAGTTCAAGTCATGTCATATCTATGCAATTTTAATGAAATAAATATTTATCTATCGACAACAATAAAGATTATTAGAATCAATCGAAAAGAAAATACAGCTTCAGTTGGTGATGTATTTGTACTTTTATCTTTATTTGTTCATCGATCAATTTTAAAAGTAGAAATTTTGAAATTATTAATATTCATAACTTGTTTCCTTTTATTTTAGCGACTAGGACTTTGGGAATCTGAACACAGAAAACCAAATGGTATGTATAACATTGATTTTTCTCTTTTTTAACAATCGAAATTAAAGAATAATAACTTAGTTTTGTGTACGATAATGTAATACAATGTTATATTACTGAAAACAAAGATACAATCGGTTCCGGTCCAAACTTCAGATCGATCAGTTTCCCATTAGACTACTAATCGGTCATCGATAGACCTATCGCTACCAACAGAACAGTCAGAGATCGGTAGACCAGCTGGTAACTGGTAAAAATAATTATTACTGGTCTATCTTATTTACTTTCTTGCTATCATGACCTCATAGAAGATGTGTAATGACATTTTGTTGAAAGTTGTTGACTACATTACATATCATTCTCTCGAGATAGGATCGGCACCGACAAGCAGTCGGCACAGATTTTAGAGTGACTGGTCTGTTGGCGACTGGCCAGTAACCGGTCGAGTCTGGCCTACTCAGATCATCACTACTCTTCAAGAATCTAAAACAGGTTCTATCTGTGACTGAAAAAAAAAGATATTAGTCTGTTAGAGGAGAACAAGATTTTAGTATTATTAAAGCACTATTCTCTGGATATTTAGAGACGAAAATCACCGATGTTGATCGAACTGATCAAGAACAAGAATGGTTTTTTAGTAATGCTTATTTTATGAAACCAATTATAAGATTTTATCAACAATTTAAACAAACATCATTTGTTCGTAATGTTTATGTTTGTGATGTTTATGCGCCTATGTTGTGTTGTGATCTTATTAATACGATAATTTTTATTTCTTTTTATGGTCAATTTACTGTATGTATTCTTTGTTTTTCTATATTTCTAAACTGGAACCTTTATAGGCACAATTTGATAGAAATATTCTACAAATAATAAACGAAAACAAAGTAAAAAAGCTGTATTTTATTTAATTGATTTTTATTTTAAGTCTAATAATATTTTAGGTGCCTGCAACATTTGTTGTTATCTTATTAGTACAATTAATATTAATTATAATTGATCGAGCACTTTATTTACGTCGTAATGTTCGTGGTAAATTATTCTTTCACGTATTTCAAGTTATCGTTGTACACATTTGGTTGTTTTTGGTTTTACCTAGAATAACTCGAACGTATGAGAAAGAAAGATCTTTCAATTTTCAAAATTTTGTTTTATTTTTTCAAAGGAAATTTTGTAATAATATTGCAGCTCAATTATGGTATATATTCAAATGTATTTATTTTGGTTATTCATCAGTACAAGTGCAATTAGGTTATCCAAAACGTATTGCAGGAAATTTTATTACGAAGCGTTTTAATTATGTTAATCAAAATCTATATCGAATGTAAGATTTTTGTATATTAAATGAATATTCGAAAAAGTTGAAAGAATTATTTTAGTTATTTATTAATTCCATTTTTACTTGAATTACGAACAATTATGAATTGGATGTGTATTGGTACAGCACTCGATTTACCAAGTTGCTTACAATTAGACGATATTTATTCAAAGATTTATTTATTTAAATGTTTAAAATGGACAGAAAAAGTAAAATATAGTAACATTATTCTGTGTGAATACCATCCCGAATGAAACTTTTTTTTCACAATCTTGACATGCGCACACCTCAAGATTTGTCCATAGTACATGACTGTCTTTTTCAAGACAATTACTTGAGTGTTTGCATGAGTTACAAGCAACTCATGCGCTCAATTCAAGAAAATTTAGCTATGAGTTTTTATTAAAAGATGAGTTATTTTGAACCTAAAACTGGACAAAAACTAAAAACAATTTTTTGATATTCAAGCATGTAACTTCCGCTTGGATAAAAATTCAAGCGCATGAACAAGAATGCTAAAAATTTTGTTATAGAAACATCGAACGCAACATGGTGTAACTCGACCAAAAACAACGAATTATTGCCTTGGCGCTTTATTATTAACTTTATTAATATTATTATTGATGTTTCCATTATTGTTTTTTGCATTTACTCCATCATTCTATCAACCAAATCCACCAAATGAAGTTAATGTTGAAATAAAATTAGCTGGTTATTTAGTAAGAAAATTGTCTTTTTTTTTTTTGTTTAAATTCTTATATTGTATTTCTTACAGTCAATTTATCAAATGACTGCACAATATACTGATTCAGTTCCATTTACAGAAGCTGATTATAATAATTTACGTTCATCAATCTATTCATCAAATATTCAACCAACAATTGAAGTAAATCTTTTTTCAAAAACATTTGTTTTGTTTTTATATTTTGAATCTGAATAGGATAGTGCTTATGCATTTTTACGTGATTTTAATCCAAATGATATTCATTGTGTAAATTTATTTGCAACAAGTGTTAATCTATGGGAAATAAGTCAACCAATACGAGATATTGTTATCAATAATTTACGATCAAATCTAACAGTACCTGTTCGATTTTCATATACAATAGTACGTAATCCACCAAATCAAGATGATTTAGAAAATATTGCAGCAGTTGTCACTGGAGAAAATAATGTTGATATAACAGCAGAAGATCAACAAACTTGAAATGCACTGATCGATATACTCAAGGCCCCCCACCCCCCCCCCCCCCCCCCCCCCCCCCCCCCCCACCCCACGCCCCCACCGCCACACCACCCCCGACACCACCTCATCCTCAACTTCGT
>CAJNSZ010000023.1:527623-538983 GCA_905329745.1 Rotaria sp. Silwood2
TAAAATAACCATAACATTATCTTACATTTAAGCATTTCGAGATATTTTCTTTTCAGATGATAGCTCTACTCTTCCTCTACAAGATCAAATAATTTGATCAATTAGCTATATATAAGTTTGCCATAAATACTATCGATTTACTAAGAGGGGTCGAAACTTTCTGACCACCCTTTAGGAAACGAATAGATATTCTATTAGAGTTAGATAAGATATTAAAGATAAAACGAGTGATAGAAAAGTAAGTAGAATAAATATTCATTTATTTATCAGCTTTTTAAACGAATCTGAGAAAATTTGAAAAGATTCGATTAGAATAAGAGTTTTGCCTTATTTTCGAATAAGGCCTCAACAATGTTTTTTAGGAATTCTAGTTTAGGAGAAAAAATTCTTTGAAATCAAGCAAATGAAAGAGCAACCATTTATCAATAACAATCCGGCTATTAATTATTATTTCGATAGATTTTTATCGAATTAAGATTTTCAAACATCAATTCAGACACTCGCCAATCTTATATAACTTTGTCGAGAAGAATTTTATCTTTAATTCTATGGAAAAAAAAATTCAATAATTTTGTCTATATAGTAAAGAAGAGTGTAGCAGCGAAAAAGATAAATTTTCTCCATCCGAACATAATTTTCATGCCTCTCATGGGTTAGTTGACTAGTTCTCAATGAGAGAGATTAGAAAAATGTTTAAAGTTATATTGATAAATAAAAGATGAATCTAATTCTAACGTCAATCTTTAGACTCGTTAAAAAGAGTTAACAAATGACTGAATATATTTTCCAATAATTAGTTTTCAATCATCCATTATTATATTTAGATGAGAATATATTCATATATTAATTCAAAACATTTGAAATAAATAAATAACTCTGTCAATCATTGAGATGACCATCATTTCAAGTTCGACTAGGTGACGAGTAAGAATAATCGATGATAAACTAAAGAATGTTGTTGACAAAAAAAAGATAATAAAGTGGAACGTTAAAGAAAAGGACCTTGATCATGATCTGTATAATCCGCATCTGATTGATAATAATATTTATTCTCTACTCTTGTTATTTGAGTTGGTCTTATTGATTGGACGGTGATGAATCATTGATTAGTCTCATTGGAATAAATCATTTTATCAATAGATTTTCATTTTTTAACATCAGAAATAATTGTTGATGTTGTTGGTCTATGACGATAAATCTTTTTCTTATTTGAATTAGATTTTTCAAGATCAATGTCGTTCGTATAACAATTGATAATCACGATCAGTGTTAATATTGATAAATAAAATAATAAATATCATAAAGAATTTAAATAATTCGTCGTTTAGCTTGTCAACGTTGATAGATGATAATACATAGGACGATTTTGTTAATTGTTATATATCTATTGATTAATAAACTGATGTTAGGTAAATATGGTGATGGTGATCGATATTGAGACATTGATTTATTTTGGTGATTTTTTTGTTTTTCGTTTTAGAATTATTTATTTGATTAGATCGTTTAAAATGATGATAGAAGAGTTAATATAGAATAAACGTTTTAAACCTTGTTCATCATTTAGTCGATTATCGACTAATCACCATTGATACTAATAATTGTTAACTTTAACAATAGAATATTAATTAGTGTTTTTTTTTTTAAATGAATAATCAAATTGAATATAAGTTGATTGATAATAATAATCTTTATTTGATCTTTTGTTTTTCTCTAAATTATCGAATTTTTTTTTTTTTATTTTTCTTTGCAAAAAGTACAAAAAAAAGATTTGTCACTGGATGAAATCATGCCATTAGTTCATCATCATTATCATAAAGTATTCGAGCTAATTGTGTCATCGGGATCTGAAAAAGTGTAATAAAAAAAAATAATTATATATTTAAGGTGTTAATAATGAAAAATTCTAGTGGATTTTTTTCTTTCTCACTTATATATGCTTGTATAGAGGTTGACGAGCTGGTTACGAATATATAGTGTTTTATTTCGAATCGATCACCGTTTGACTGAAAAGAGCCGTAGAAAACTCGAATGATTGAAAATGTAGAAGTTAGAACTATGAATTCGCGCTTTCGTTTTTTTTTACAGACATTGTCAAACTTCGATTGTGTTATTTTTTCAAAATTTATGAAACCATGTTATTCTGATTTAGCATTAAAAACTGAATGGAAAAATGTTATTTGATTAGGTTTAGAGTTAATAAGGTTAAAAATGTTTCATCCAATATATCTAGTTTTTTTTCCTAATAAGAGATAGAAGCAAGTATCTTATCTCATTAAAATAACCAGCTCGTAAACTACAAAAGTACCTATTTTGTGTTTTTCAGTTTCTCTTTTTTTGATTTTTTTTTTCCCATTCGATAGTAACATTAGGCAAAACGAATAAAAAAAAAATGCGTTTGTATTTAGCGATTTTTCTTACCATGGTCAAGTTAAAAATCAAAATAGATAGAATATGAAGAATAAGCATAAAAAATTCTGTCGAATCATATATGTTTTAGTAAAAAATATCTACAATGAAAAAACACCTGAGTTCTCCGTTGAGATCTATGTGTTCTGAAATGTTTGCCTCCACTCCCCCAGAGGTCAGTTTTTCACAAGAAAAAAAAGATTTCTAAAACATATCTGGTTCGATGCAGTTTTTCACGGTTATTCTTCATATTCTATCTATTTTGATTTTTAACTGAATCATGGTAATAATAACTGCTAAATAGGAGCACATTTTTTATCTTTTTGTCCAATGTTATCATCAAACGGAAAAAAACTCGTATATTGCTAGAAAAAAAACTAGATAGGTTTACAAGAATACCTATAGATAGATGCTGTGAGGCATGTTGGAGCTATCTCTATTGGACAAGATTTTTTTAAAAACTTTATTAAAAAAATGACATAATCGAAATTTGACCATTTCTGTAGAAAAAAAAGCACGAGTTCGTAGTTACCAATGGTTCATTTTCAGTCATTCGACTTTTCGTAGGGTTCTTTTCCGGCAAACGATGGTCGAATCAAAATAAAAAGCATATATTCGTGGTCAGCTCGTCAAACTCTATTCAACTAGAGATCAGGTGAGCAAGAAAAAAATTCACTCGAATTTTATCATTATTGTCACCGTTACTTGATCATCGTCAGGATCAGTTGTTCTTATATTAGACCAATTAACATGACCAAACATTTCTTTGAGATATAACGTTGAACGGGAACTTAAAGGAAATTTCTATGAATTGTTCTGAAGGTATTATTCTAATTAGACGTTGACATAGATTTGATAAACGTATTGAAGATAGTGTTTAGTTTATCTTCGATAGAGACATTCGATAATGGTAGTGTTAATAAACAAAATGTAGATGATAGAATTCATTCATAAATAGAACGTTAAAGAAAAAAAAAGATTTACTCTATTGTTTTGGTTTTTTTCGATGCAGTTTGAAGAATATCGAAAGCATTAGGAAGTTCTCGAGCAGTTTTAATTGAAGTTGAAAGTGCGATTGCCTTTAATAAAAATAAATAACAATTTAAAACGTTTTTTTTTTCTTTTTGATTAAGAAGTTTTACTAATTGTTGTTGTTGTTGATAATCTTCAATTGTTGGGTATTGTCCATTGTTAATAATTCGATTGTGTTAATATTGGTTCCTATTTGTTTCGTTTATTCTAGTTATTCATTTTAATTCATTCTTATTTATTCTAGTTTTACCAGCAAAATTAACAAGACGTTGTTAAGGCCCCCCCCCCCCCCCCCCCACAAAAATCGATCTCAGCTCCGGAACATCGAGATGCCATGAAACTTTGAGGATATATTGGGGGTATAAAAGTACGTCTACGGTAAAATTTTCAGCCTCCTATCCTGATGTATAACGGAGATACGAACCAAACAAGGGTCGAAAAATAGCTTATCGCATCACCAAAAATTCTCTATGGGTGTTCATTCAATTTGGTTCATTGTTTTTTCGTATGAAAGAGCATATCAGGATGCAGTGCCTATGAGGGCCCTTTTTTTAAAATTCTTATCTTTAATAAGAAAAAAAGGGTTCACAAATTCAATCACTCAAAAATCCCTCAAAAAAATTATGCTTATATTATAAAGTCGCTTTTCAATATAATAATAAGAAAGCTTTATCAAAAAAAGGGCCCTCATAGGCACTGCATCCTGACATGCTCTTTCAAACAAAAAAAAAATATATTTGACTTTATATCGGATTATAATTGACTTTTGTTGGTGATGCGTCGTTCGACTACTACTTTGAGAAAAAAAGAAAAAGATTTTTGGATTTTTTCGAATAGGGGTTGTCAAAAATCTTGAACGTTTTTCGAAAAAAAGGAGGTATCGAAGAAAAATTTTTATCGTTTATGAAAGACCAAATGACAGGCTATCTTCCTATGGATTTATCTCAATTCCAATGATTCTGACGAAATGTGACTTTTTTGAGGGGAGGGGGGGGGGGGGGCCTTAATTGAAGACTATTTTTATTGGAAGATTTGTTTAATATGTGATAAATAAGTATGTTTTACATGAAATGACATTCCAGAACATTTTACATTTGAAATTTGATAATCTTGTTATTGTTGTTCCTTTTCGAACAGTAGTAGATGTAATATCAATTAATAGATTTGACGAAAGTTCGCTATCGAGATAGATGTGTAACTGAAATTGAAATTGAACAGATTGGGAATATAAGAGAGTAGAGCCATTTCATGGATTGCTTAGGAGAAAAATTTGACAAATCTATATTGACTATCGAGTCAAGACTCGATGCATAATGTAGGTCCTAATGAACTCTGACCACTCTAAAAAGAGTTCGTGCACCTGTCTTATTTCTATTGAGATATTTCATGTCTAGGATCTTCCTCAGTATCACTTTGCACAGTGTTAAGTCTTCATGAGACTAGTCTATTCTAAAGATTTCAAATTTTTTTTTTTTGTTTGTTCCTATCGAAAAAAATGAAAATGGTGATTATCGTGAAAAGTAATATTTTTTTCTTAAACTCATATCTAAGAATAGAAGGAATTTGGAAATATAAAATTTTCATAATAGACTAGTCTCATTGAGGCTTATTGCTGTGCAAAGTTTCAAGGTGAGAATTTGAAAGTAAATTTTCCAAGTGATCTAAAGAAAGAGCACAGCATAATGCTGAAAAATACTATAAAAATGAAATAGTTCGTCAGAATTAAACTAGGAACACACAACTCTTCCTCGATATCGAGAGTTCCTTAGGGTCTATATAATAGGCATTATCTCAAATCAAAAGCATTCTGTCGCTCGTCTATCAAACAATGGAGCCGTTCTAAGTAATTGATGACTTTTGTGCTCCTAGTAAAACTAAATCTATCGTTTCTCGAGATAATAAGTTTAGGAAAAATTTGCTTATTCTGTCGTTTACTATGAAAGATGGCTACTTTTTTTTGCAAATCCAATATCTTAACAAAGACATTTTCTTTTTTGCTAATACTTTCAGCATATTTGAATAAGGTTTAGTTATATCTTATGAGAAAATCTCATTGATTAAAAACAACTATAACTCAAGATCAGTACATTATTGACCGGATTTATTCGAGAGATATTTTAGTCTTAAGGTTTCCAATTCATGACAGAAAAGGGAACTCTTATCGTACGAATCTGGGAATTTTCTATGAGATAGATTAATAAATTGAAGTTGGTTGAATAGATCGATAAAGATGTTGTTGACGTTGATCAATAGTAGTTAACGTTGGATAAAACTTGATTACAAATCGGACATGTCATAGAATTATTTTCGATTTCTATTATAATTGATTGAAGATATTCTTTTATTGAATCATTTTTTCTTACAAAACGAATTTATTTTTGGTTGATGAATAACTTTAGGACGTTTTCTTATCATTATAAAATCATCATCATTAATTTCAATAGAAATTTTCTTTTTTGGATAAATAAGTTTTCTTATTGGATTCTGGACATTTTCTTTTGATCAACTAAATAAAATAGGTTCGATTAAAAAAAAAACAAACAAACTTGAGCAAAATCACAAACATTGTTCGTTTTTTTTTATGTAAATGTTGTCTAGAAGATAATTATTTCTTTTATTATATTAATCTGTATTTATTCGAATAAATGTTTGTTGTTGTTCAAGAAGATTTCGTTGTCTTTTATTTAACAATTGATCTTATAATATGATAAACATGTTCATTTGATATTTTTCTTGTTGAATATGTAACACATATTTTTCTTTTAACTAAGATCTTCTTGTTCACAACGTTTATAACGTCATTTTTTATATCGTTCGTAATTTTCAACTTGAATTTATTCGTGAATTCCTTGTTTTTGAAATAAATCAATCGCTTTTTCTAATTCTAATTAAACAAAAACAAAAATCAAATGCCGAAAATAAGTAAAATATTTCAACAAATGTTGACTAGTTAAACCTTGAGTAGTAACGATACGTTCTATTTCACCTGTTTTTAATACTTTCGTTTCGTTCTTCGTCTGATCAAATGTTAACTTGAAAGAAAAAAAAAATAATTGAATAAATCAATTTTTAATTATCAATACTTACTAATAAAAATAAGCAAATCTAATAAAAGATGCTCTTGTTCTAAAACCAGTACTAATTGATCAATAATAGAGTGAAGTACGATTCGTTTCGTATATCGTGTCATAAGAGATACCTAAATAGAATTCAATGAAAATAATTCCCATTAAAATAAAGTTTCTTTTAATATGAGATAACTTCAAATTAAAAGTCATTGTTAAAAATCAAGTTAAACAAATCGATAGATGTTAGAAGTCCACGCACCATTTCTTTATCTGGAACTGAACCAGTTCGTCTTCGAAAGATGCCTTCCACTGTCGAGTTACACCTTTTAATAAGAGATTATTTAAATGATCTTCTAATTTAAAGAATTCTCTTGTGTAATTCACTTTACGAAGAAGTTTTATATGTCGAAGAAAGTTTTTAAACAAAAATTTTTTCTAGAAATCTTGACGATTATATCGTTTTGTTATCTTAGAAAACTCTGAAAAAATTCACTTGTTAAAATAACGTTGACTTATCTAGCTCTGATCACGAATTAACTACAGAAAGAAATTATTCTAAGCTCTTATTTCAGAAATTTTCATTTTTATCTTAGTTTAGCTTTTACCATTGAAAGCTTTAAGACTAGCTGCACCGTTCATTAAAATTGTAGATGTATCGAATTCAACTATTTTTTTTTTACTGATTATGATTCTCTGGGAATCCTATTCTCTAAAGAGATAGGAATTAAAGTTTTGTCATATATTTCATTTTCAATAGTCTGCATTCTATTTTGTTTTTTCTCATATGTTTATATGGAAAAGTCCAATAGATAAATTCGTTTATTTGAAACATAATCAACATTGATTTTAAATAGATATCCGACAATAGATGAACATAGAATTGAAATAAGATGGATTTTGAAAAGAAAATAGTTAAATGCCGTGCATTCATAGTACTCATCATATTGAAATACTGATAGTATATAGCTAGTTAGAATTTCGATTTAACTTAAATGTCTAGAGTTAATTAAGACGCGAATTGAGAATTAAAATATTCAATGGTGAGATCTAATCTAACAAGAAAATGAAAATCTATGAAATAATAGCTTTCAGTTAGTTATTCTCTTGTTGAAATCGGCCTAGTTATTCATAGGCAATATATCGATAAGAATACTTTATCCGATCGTTATCAGCTGATCGTACTCTAAAAAGTGACATAAGGACATTTAAAAACGGACACACACATTTAGAATATATCCTCGTAAGTAGAGAGTATACTCACAAGTGATCAGACTCATCAAAATCGAATAAAAATGTTTCAACTTCAAATATCGAATCGATGAACCGTAAAGAATAACTTTCTTAGTATTTATGGACTATTTCGACAAGTTTTTTTTTTCTCTATTGGAACATAAAAAAGAATCATCTTTCAATTCTCTAGAAAAAACTGTATTTCTGTTTGGCTAAATATTTCAAAGAATTTTTGTTATAAGGTGAAACAAAACGATTGAGTTAATTGTTAGAACTTTAAAAAATAAAATGTTTCCTTAATTTTGTTTAATACTTCATTATAGAGATGCATGGTAGAGTTTTATTCATGTCATAACCATACTCTACTCTTCCAAGATAAGATTAGAATGGCCAACTCGATTTTTCTATTAATATATATTTACTTTGACTTTGCTTCACTTTATGAAATGAATCAAGTTGTCTGATGAGATGATTTGTTTTTTTTAGATTATTAAAAGACAAATCTTTTTTTTCAAATAGATCAAAAAAAATGATTAAGATATTTGAAAAAGCTGTTGAAAGTGATGTGTTTATGATCTATGATAACTTCTATACGACAATCGTAGCGATTCGATATTGTAAATGTTTTTCTATGAGTGTGATCAGTTTAGTCTAGAAACGTTCTATCGTTAAATAGTAAATATCGTTACCGTTTATCAATCGTATCATTGAATTATTGTCGAAATAAATATCTAAAATATCCTAATACTTTGATGTTTTTATTCAATCAAATTCACAAAATAAATTAATTCTATTTTTCGTATTTATTTAATAAAAAAAATCCCGAATGTTAAAGGATTATATTCGTTTGGTATATTGTTATCTACCGTTACAATTTGTTTACTTTAATAATATAATAAAAGTTAACCATAATCTATATAACGCCAATGAAATAACGAAAGAAAAAAAGAAATTCGTGGTTTTTTATTTTTATTGAGAATAAATAATACATACAGAAGAAGAAGAAGAAAAGAACACAGATATCAATAAATCAATCACTCGGTTTTTTTTTCCACAAAAAACAATCTTAAGGATAACCGTTGAGGTATTTCACCTTGATATTCAATCATATATTCAATATCTAAATCATCTTGATCATAAAGTAAATCATCATAGATAAATCCATAATCAGGTTGATCATAATGATTATTTGATGAATTTGATGATTGTTGAGTTTCGTCTATCAATTAATCTTGTTAGTGATTATATTTTCTTCAGATTTTTTATTTATATCCGATATTGATGAAACATTTATTGTTATTATTGCAGAAGAACAACAAGGTCTTACTTGATCTCTTCTTCTATTATTATTTATTTGATGATGTTTTTAAGTCTAAATGTTGTTAATTAACGATGGAATAATAAAATGATAAGGTGGTGTTAAAGAATTAAATTATTTTTTAAGATAATTTATATAATGTATAAGTGATGGAAGATGTTGACTTATTTATGAACTAATAGGTTTTCCTGTTGATGATGCATCTTGTAATTGACGTATCCATGGTTGACATTGATCAATTATTTCATCTAAATAAATAACGAAACAAAAAAAAATAAGATTGTAGTTTTATTTTTAATTTTTAATTTAACTTCGTTTTAAAGAGAAATGTCGCCGTATGATATCAGTAAAATATATAGGAGGATTTGGTAATTGTTCAAGGATTGCCCATCGAACCGTTGCTTGTCGAATATAATAATCATATTGAAGTGATTGAGCAGTACCAGTTACTCTACGACGTGTACGTTCATAATCAGATTGATTAAAATAAGGTTCAAGTAGAAATATAAGAGATTGAATCGAGACAAGAACCTTAACAAAAAAGAAATTATTTTCTAAAACACTGTACGTCTGTATTTCATATCGTTGTGAAAAATCGATATTGCATCGTATTCCAATATCAATCATAGTACTCTTAGAGAAGATATGAACTTAATATTTCAACAAGGAAGCCATAGAAACCCAAAGCCTTTTGGGATTTTTCTAGTCTCACTGAGGCCTATATATGGACTAAATATCACATCAAAAGCGGAGCTTCATCTGGGGGTGTTCCCTCGTTAGAGTATTCAATGGAAAACAATTGTTTTCTTCAATATTTTATACAAAAAGATATGGGTATATCAATAATAAAAGACAAAATTTTTCTATAATCAATAAAAGAATATTCGCGTATATTAACCCTTTGACCGCTGCCGCCGTTTATAAACGGCGGGAGCCTCATCGTTGCATGAACTGAAGTAATCATTCATAATATATACTTTTTAGAGGCACTTGTCTAAAAACAAATGTTAGGCATCATTTGCTTTCCAAATTACCATTTTGTTAAGGCACGCTATACAACTGTTCCATAGAAAAACCAATAAATTTTCTGAAAACCCGTTTCTTCTTTCTCTTATGTCGGCGGCCAAATGGTTAAATACAATTATGCTAGTACCAGTATTTAAGTACATTCGTACTTAGTATTTGTCCTAGCACACTTTTGTTCGTACAAGTAAATATACTTTTACTATCAAAATGTACTCGGTACTCGGATTTTTTCAGTAAATAATACGAAAAATACTCCATATTTTACTGAGTATTCAATATATGTGTCGGTGATTTTATCATTCCAATATACTTTCTCTTATTCTCTATTGTAAGACCATTTCATTTAGTTCTGTTTCTGTTTGAATCAATGGCAATTCTATCTTAGCCAAGGTCTTTTCAACAAAAAGTGAAAGACAGCAATCACACAAAAACAATACAAAAAAAAAAGAAACGGGGAAAAAACGATAACAACACTATTTATCTGTGTTACTTTGTTTATAGGTGAAGGCAGCTGCTGAATGAACATCAATTTCTTCAGCTTGACAATTGAATATTCTTGATAATTCAATAAAAAATTCTCGAATATCAACTTCCATGTCCGATGGCAGATAAAGACGATAGAGTCGAGGAAGATGAATTTTTTCTGATAATTCACCATAAAGTAAAGCATTGTTCAGCTTTTGTGGAAATTCACATTGAACACCCATTGTTGATTTCACATGCAGCCAAACAGATCTATCTCTTCGAAGAAGATTTTCAATAGAAGATTTCGATGGATTAGCGGTTTTTTTTCCCGCTGAATTGAAACAAGTTGGAAAATATTTCATCATATACGAAGTGCCATCGACCGAATCACGTAAAGATAATTCATTGATTACTTGTTGAAAGAAAAGTTCCAAAAGAAATCTTTGCGATACTGAAAAATGAAAAAGTGTAGTTTTTCTGTCGATCGAGAGATAGAGAACCAACCTTCGGCAAAAGACCATTTAATGTAATCGATTTCATTTTTATGTTTAAATTGTATAATCATTTGCTCATAAATAATATTATGTTGAATATTTGTAAGAAGAAGTACACCATCAATTCCGATCGACGAAGAATAAGATCGAATGAAATTGTTGATTTGTTTCACTATCTTGTCCAATGTATCAGACCATAAATGTTTCGAGGGTGTGGGTGTGGGTGTGGGTGTGGGTGTGGGTGGGGGTGTGGGTGGGGTGTGGGGGGTGTGGGTGGGGTGGATGTGGGTGGGGGCGTGGGGGGGTGGGTGTCGCGCGCGT
>CAJNSZ010000023.1:539082-553012 GCA_905329745.1 Rotaria sp. Silwood2
GAATATCACCATGAAGTACGTGTGCCTTTGCTTTAATATCATGACTAACTGAAAGTTCATCAGCTTCTTTTTTTGTTTCACAAAAAACAATTGCACGTCCATCAAAACTACTACTTGAATATATTTGAACAAGAAAATCAATAATACCAGCACGATCTTGATAAGTACATGATACAGCTAAATGCTAATTAACAAAAAGAAAACCATATATTAAATACTTTCAATTGAAAAGAAAATTTACTTCAACATTTGCCGATGTTTTTTGTGTATTGCCTTTAACTAAATCTACCAGAATAAAATCTTTTGGCATATATTTTTTTGTTGCTTTATGTACCCAATCAGGCATTGTTGCAGAAAAAAAAACAATAAATTGTGGTTTAGTCTCTCGATCTAAATAAATTAAATTTTATTTTAAATTCTTTTTTAATAAATAAATAGATACTTGGTGTAAATATATGTTCAAGAATTTCTTCAACATCATCAATAAAACCCATATCAAGCATTCGATCAACTTCATCAAGAATAACATGTTTTATTTTAGTTAAATCAAGTTTTCCTTTATCAACAATATCTTTTAATCTTCCTCGTGTTGCAACAAGAATATCACAATCATTTCGAATACTATTCTCTTGATCATCATATTTTTTTCCACCATAAATTGTTACAATTGATAAATCACTAACAATTGATTGAAAATCATCCAAAATTTGTTTAGCTAAATTTTATATATTTAAAATAATTTCAATTATTTTATATAAATAACTTACTTAATTCTCTTGTTGGTGCTAAAACAAGTATTCGTGGTGCTCGTCCACGAATTAATTTAATTGATGTATCATTTTGAAGTAATTCAACAATAGGAAAATAGAAAAAGCTAATAATGTTTTTCCAGTGCCTGTATATGCTTGAACTAAACAATCTTTTTGATCATATATATATATTTATAAACTTTGTGCTTGAACAGGAAAAAGAAATTCAACATTACGATCTAAAAACGAAAATTATTTTCATCTTGATTAAAATTTGGATTTTTTTTTACCCTGAAGTTTTTTAATTGTTCGCTTTGAAATATTAAAATTTTTAAACGCTTCTTTTTCTTTATCAGCATCAGTTAAATGCATATTTGATGTATTATTTGTTTCTTCTTGTTTTTTAATTTCATTCATCAATGTATTAATTTTTGAATCGAGTTCATTTGTATTTTCCAATCTATATATAAATAATTGCAATTTTATATGAATAATTTTTGTCTTACATCAATCAATCATTCGTCTTTCCACTGAAATGTTGTTTATCAAACAGAACAGTTACTTCACTATTTAAACCAATAGAATAATTCTAAAATTAGATAAATGTATCATATTTTATTTAAAAAAAACATTGTGTTTACTTTAACATAAACGAATAAAAATTTATCACGACGTTTTAAATCAAGAGAAATGTCAACACCTTCATATTTATACAGAAAAGAAATAGAAGACGACGTAAATATTTGATCATTTCTTGAATTAACCTACTATACAAGAAATCAAATAGATTCATAGGAATTTTTTTTTTCTTACCGAATAATTTTGAACAACAAAATTGTTATTATTTAATACATTGTTAAAATAAAGAAAAATAATTTTTGTTTTAAGTAATTGTTGTTCTCGTTGATTATCTCCCATTTCGAAAAAAAAATCTAAAGTATTTGAAAAAAATTAACAAATATTATATCTATATAATATATATTTTTATTGAAAAGATATTCATGTAAATGTGTTCTTATGAACAACATGGTAATAAACAATTAACTTTAGTTGAACAATTATGTATTGCACGTTCATAACCAATTGATCTTTGAGTAGATTTCATTTGTTCTTCAATTGATGTACGATAACTAACATAAAATATTCTTGAAAATTAATTTTTATTTGTACTAATTCATGTTCAACTAAACACCAAGTTCTAAATATATTTGATAGATCTGTTAATTCATAAGATATCATTTGCCATGGATGTGTATGTAAATGTTCAGGAGCATGACGTATATATATATATATATAAATTTTTCCATCGAATGTAGCTTTTTGTTTTGTTGTTAATTGAAAATTATCATAAATATTTGATGATTGTTCATGTTGTTGTTCATGTTGTATATTCTATTTACGTTTTTGATAATTAAGCCATTTAATATATTGACTATTCGTTTGACCAAAGAATGATGATGGACCAAGAACAATTCTCCATTGACGTGTTAATGTTTTTTCATTTAATTCATCATGTTTACGTTTAGCTGATGGTTTTTTTTATAATTGTTATTGAAAATTTTATTTGTCCAGGTAGATCTTCAATATCATTATTTGTATTAATTAATTATTCTTCATTATTATCTATATGAGTTTGTTTATCAATTGAATTAAATACATCAGGTTATACGTTTGGGTTTAAATAAACTATTATTCTCAACTAAACGTTTATGTAACTAATCAGGATGTGGAACATGAGGAACAGGATTATATTGGTGTATTACGTGAAACATTAACAATAACAAAACGACAACAGAGATCATTTTCTTTAATAACATCTTCACCAAAAAATTCAATAAGTCTAACTTAAGAAAAAAAAAAAAAAGAAGATTTTTAAAAGGTTATTAAAAGATTTAAATAAACCTTTTTGTTCTCGATATTGATGTTGATTTTTCTTCATCATAATCTGATAACATTGTTGACATGGTTCTTCGTTCGAATATTAACTCAAATAATTCTTTATTTGATATATCTTTCGCAACATATCAAGTCAATAATCAGCAATTGTTGTAACATGATTATAACATTCGTCAAGTGTTGTTCCTTTAAGAAATGGTTCAATCATACCCTGCTTGAAAAATTTTTATTAATTGCAATTGACCATTATGTTTTACTTGAAAATCTTTTAATTCAGCTATTGTAGCATCCATATTAAATACATAATAATGTTTTTTTAATACGTTTTCCTTCTTCTTTTGATGCTGGTAATATCATTGCTAAATAAGGATTATCAATTTAAAACAAAAATCGAATTTTCTGAACCAATTTCATAGAGATGTTTTTCTTTATCAATTAATTCATGATATTGATCATTTGTATAATAATCTTTTATAAGTAAATTTAATAAATTACATGGATAAGATATAACAACTTTTGGACGTGATGGATCACGTGTAATTAATTGATAATTTTCAGGAAATGTTGCAGGTAATACACATCATATACCATCCTAAATATTCAATAAGTAAAATAAAAAAAGTATACTTCGGACGGTGTCAAACATCTAGGTAATTTTCCAAGTATTTCTTCGACTATATAGTCTATATTCGAAATAATCAGAAGGTTCGGTTATGTTAGAGTTCGAATATTTTTAATTTTTGGGTGCCTTTAACCTGTCACTTTTTGAATCATATATTTTATTACGTATATACTTATAGTTAATCTCAAATTCTTTTTGTTACTTTTGATGAATTGACTTAACATGAACGAATCGGAACTCTGAAACCGAACCGAAACCTGAACGATCGGTTTCAGTGCATGTTTAGACTTAAACATTACTCTTTTATAAAGATAAGAATTGGGAAGTTTGTGTTTAGTTAAATTAACATCGATTTTACCGTATCAAGTTCGAGAGGTCTTCCAATTTGTTCAATTAGTTCTCGAGTACATTTAATAATTGTTGAACCAATCGTACATATAATTTCACCCATTTCCATTCGATGTCAACGAGCATCTAAATTATCGATGAATGCATTTTATATTTGTACAAATTTGAACAAACCTCTTCGCATAACATAACCATAAAATGAATTTAAAATACATTTATGTCTAAATTATAGTGAATCATAAATAACAATTAAATTATTACATCTTTTAACTTCATTAAAATCATCTTTTTTTTTTTACTGTATTAGCGAAATTTTTTTTCCACTTTTAATATAAATCATTATATTCATAATGCATAGCATAAACATCGATTATAATATCATTTGGATAAATAAGTGAAACTTTAAACCGATCACTAATTTCACCAATAAAATAAAAATGAAGAGCTGAGATAAATCTTCGATGTTCTTCATCAAATAATTTACATCATTGTACATTTTTATAATCAGTTAATACATTCTACTGAAAACAAAGAATCGCTAGAATATTCTATCG
Source organism: Rotaria sp. Silwood2 (assembly GCA_905329745.1). Lineage (NCBI taxonomy): Eukaryota > Metazoa > Rotifera > Eurotatoria > Philodinida > Philodinidae > Rotaria > Rotaria sp. Silwood2. The sequence continues at coordinate 543,252 of CAJNSZ010000023.1, forward strand.
AATATTCATCAACCAATAAATATTCAACACTACAATCGTTTAATAATAACTTAAGAATTTTTATTTTTTAATTTATTTAAATTAAGAAAAAAAATCTAAAAAAAAAAATTTTTTTTTTAATAGATTCACTCAATTAATGCATCAGAAAATTATTACTAAAAAAAAAATTTTCCATTGATGTTTTCTACTTCTTGAAGTGTAGTGTATAGAACATCAGAATCAGTCATTTCCAACTAAATAATGATTGTAGAGGAATGTACAATTGTACATTTTTTTTTGTTGGATATACAATTTCTGATGATTTTATTTATAGACGATTGCTATCGCTCTACTTCTTTTTTTCTTTTACCAATTAAAAAAGCAATTGCATTTGTCTGTGTCGCGCAAAAGAGAGGAAGAATATATTCATAATATTTTATAATTTCTTCTAATCTATTGCATTTATCTAGCTCTCTGTCTTTCTCTCTCTTCACGAAAAATATAAATACAGTATTCAGTTGATTCTATCCATGTTTATCGTTCAATACATGATGCCGATATTCTATATGATAGGAATGATATGCCAACACATCGAAGTTTTAGAAACTGTTATTCATTTCATCGACAATAATGAACTCTCTCTCGTCATGTTATGCTGAACAGTAGATACTTTCTCTATAAAAGATCATTTCTATCAATGTACAAATATACTCTCTGGATTATCAACCGAAGTTGGTCATTATATATTCTTGATGTAAAAGTTTGCTTTTAGATATGGAACTGATTTGAACTTTTCACCTTTTGGTAAATCAAAGTTTTTTTTTCAATTTCCTAATCTTCGTTCTAGCACAGAAAAGCTTATATTCTTTCTGTTTAACAAGATGATTAATGTTTTCATTCTAACTACCTTGCAACATGTCTGATCTAATCATTAAAACCCATTGTTATTAGAAAAAAGAACTATAATCAAGTTTCAACGAGCAACCATTCATTGATTCTATTTTCTATTCATGAATGCATAACAACGGATTGATTCCTGCATTAAAACGGATTAAATTATCATTTTTGTCTACTCAATGCGTTAAAACCTGTTTATACAAGAGGAAACCCGTTTTAACCAGTTCAACTTTTTGATACATCATCTGAACGAGTTATAAAGCATTTTTTTCTGCATTTTCTTATCTAAACGTGTTGAAACAGCGTTTTAACCGTTTACTTGTCTGCATGGGTTCTACTTCACCTTTTTTAATACCTTCTTTCGTTCTTTGTCTGATCCGATATGAACTTGAAAGAAAAAAAAACAATAATTCAATGAATCAATTTTTAATCATTTATAGTTACTAATAAAAATAAGCAAATGTAATAAAAGATACTGTTGTAATGATACCAGCACCGAGAGACCAATAATAGAGTGGAGCACGATTCTTTCGGATGTCGTTCAAAAGGGATACCTAAATACAATTCAATGAAAATTATTTACATCAAAATAAAGTTTCTATTAAAATCAGGTCATTTCAAATTTAAAGTCATAATTAAAATCAACTTAAACAAAGGGCATGGACATGACGAGTTTATGCAGCATCTCTTTATCTGCAACCTAACTACTTCACGTCCCAAATATACTTCCAGTGCCGAGTTACGCCTTTGAATAAGAGATAATTCAAATGATCTTCTAATTTAAAGCATCGTCTTGTGTAATTCTTTTTACGAGGGAGTTTTATATGTCGAACAAAGATTAAACGGAAATTTTTTCTAAGAAATGTTGACTATCATATTGCTTTGTTATCTTAGAAAATTCGGAAAAATTCACTTTTAAAATAACGTTCGATAATGTTAGAATCATATTTAACTTGATTTATTCAGCTCTGACAAGGGAAAACCGGCAAGTGTGAGTGTTCATTTTCAAACGATCTTATGCTAGTTTATAGAATTCGATGAACTGATTAAGATGGGATAATGCAGTTTTCCCTATAGGCTTACTTTGAGGAATTAAGTCAATCTTATCTACGGAAAAAAATTATTCTGTATGTCCTAAATAGATGAATATACAATTGAAATCAGATGAATTTTGAAAAGAAAATAATTAAATGCCGTACATTCATAGTGCTCATGATATTGAAATATTCATAGTATTAGACGTAATTAGGATTTCGATTTATGTTGAATGTGCACAGCTAATTAAGGCGCGAGTACAGTATTAAAGTTTTCAATAGTGAAAACTAATCTAACATAAAAATTAAAATGTCTAAAATAACAGGTTTCATTTATTTTTTCTGTTGTTGAAATCGGCCTAGTTCTTCATAGCCAGAGAATGCTTTATCCCATTATTAAATACCTTACCTTTCTCAATCGTATCATTCAAAAAATTGTCGAAATAAATATCTGAAATGTACTAATATTTTGATGGTTTTTTTTTATTCAACTAAATTCATCAAATAAATTAATTATATTTTTCATATTTATTTAATAAAAAATACCGAATTTAAAGAGTTATTTTCTTTCGTATATTGTTATCTAGCGTTACAATTTGTTTACTTTAATAATAACACAACGTTAACCATAATCTATATAACGCGAATGAAATAACGAAACGAAAAAAAAAGAAATTCTTTGTTTCGTTTTATTTTTATTGAGAATAAAGAATACGGACAGAAATAGAAGAAAAAGAAGAAGAAGAAGAAGAAGAAGAAGAAGAAAAGAACACAAATATCAATGAATCAATCACTCGGTTTTTTTTCACAAAAAACGAAAAAAAAAAAAGAGAAGTCAATAAAAATCTTTAGGATAACCTTCAGGTATTTCACCTTCATATTCAAGCATATCTTCTATATCTAAATCATCTTCACCATAAAGTAAATCATCATAAATAAGTTCATCATCAGGTAATGGTACATTTGGTGTATCAGTTGATGTCCAATCTGATATTAAACTATTTGAATGTGTTATTGTTACATCATATGTATTTCTATTTGTTGATAGTGATTGATTTTGTTGTTGTTCATAATGATCATTTGATGAATTTGATGATTGTTGAGTTTCTCTTTCAATTAATGTTGTTGGTAATACAATTGTAGCAGCAGCTGATGATAAAGGTGATTGATATTGTAGATTAGGTACTATTTTAATTTCTATTGAATGTTCATCAGTTGATGTTGAATCTATATTTTGTTCAGATTTTTTATTTATATCCGATATTGATGGAATATTTACTGTTGTTGTTGTTACTGTTGAAGAACAAGAAGGTGTTACTTGATCTGTTGTTGTTGTTATATTATTATTATTTGATGATGTTTTAAATAAAAATGTTGTTAATTCAGATGGAATAATAAGATCATCAGGTGGTGTTAAAGAATTTAATTCGTTTTTTAAGATCATTTGTATGACGTATAAGTGATGCAACATGTTGACTTATTGATGAACTAATACGTTTTTCTGTTGATGATGTTTCTTGTAATTGACGTATCCATGATTCACATTGATCAATTATTTCATCTAGATAAATAATAAAAGAAAAACAAAAAACACAATAATAATAACAAAAAACATTATATTTTTATTTACTTCGTTTTAAAAAGAAATGTCGCCGTATGATATCAGAAAAAAAATACAGGAGGATTTCGTAATTGTTCAAGCATTGCCGATCGAACTGTTGCTTGTCGAATATTAGCATCATATTCAAGTGATTGAGCAGTACCAGTTGCTGTATCACGTGTACGTTCATAACCAGGTTGATTAAAATAAGGTTCAGGTACAAATATAAGAGATTGAATAGAGACAATAACCTTAAAGAAAAAAGAAAAGAAGATAATTATTTTCTAAATCAAATAGAAAATATTTAGTAATAATATCTTTATAGAGAGTTACTCTTCTAATCTTGGAAAACTAAACGATTTTCTTCATTGTTCATTAATCCCCATCCATCAGTCTTAGTGACCTCGAGACATCTCTGATTAAAATTCTACATTAAAAAATTGGAAAGTATTTGACAATTGATTTTAGAAAATTGAGTTATTCTAAGCATATTTTCTTTTTATTTTTTATGAAAATTAAATAACAGAATTTTATATTCAAGTTTAAACAAATTAAAAAATATGATTTTTCATTCATGAATAAATTCTATATTTCTATGCAATAATTATCTCATTAAAATTTGCTCCAATTTCATCTCGTATTGAAACGTAATTACATAAGCATTATTCCACATCTCATTTAAATCCATGGAGTTTTACAATCTCCATAAAAACAAATAAGGTTACAGCTGATTCCATAACTCGAAAGAAAACTATGATTACTATTTCTTCAATTACAAAAAAAACAAAAACAGTTCATTTAAAATTACTTGTAAAAATGTTGATGTTGCATTCCATTTTTCTTCTGGTCTACCATGCCATGTATTTAATATACTTAAACAAACGTTTTCCATCATTATATAACATTTGGATTAAATCTAACTGTATGATTTCCTGTTGTTTCTAAATAAATTGATGGTGGTGTTGTTGGATATTCATTTGGAAAATAAACATCAAATATAAAACATCGATTTGAATATGGTCTACCATCAGGACCTGTTATTAATATTTTCATAATATCCATACGATTTTCATCTTAACGTAGAAATATTGTTGAACTAAATGATAATGGTAATGATGTTGATATTGTTATTTGTTCTTGTGCTAAACGTTTTATTCTTTGCATTGAATTTGTTGTTAATGCATCACGTACAATATCGTTCATAATGATATTTAAGTTTTTTATTAAATAATATTTTATCATTTGTTTCATTTGAAATTGTTATTGGATATGTACTAAATTGTAATAATTTCATTGTTTGATAATAAAATTCTTCTAATGTTATTAATTCATATTTATTATTTAAATTTAATTCTTTAAGATAATTATTTTCAATTTGTTTATCGTTGTTTTATTTTATCATAAACGTTGTTTTAATTCAATTGAAAATAAATTTAATTGTTCATCATCATCAATTTGTATCATTGATGTATATATTTGTACACATTGTAAAAGATTATCAATTAAATATTCAATATTACTTGTATGATAAATTTAATTTTTTTATTTTTCATTATTTAATAAACAATTAATTAAACGTAAACAATAACGATGTATATCACCTTGTTTTGATATATATAATATAGAATCATTACGTAAATATGATTCAAGTACAGATATAAGACATGATGTATTTATTATTTCAATTAAATTATCATCAAGTAATTCTTCAGATAATTTATTTGAAAATATTGAATAAAATATATCAAATAAATAAATAACATGTTCTTCATGTAATTTTTCTATTTGGATTATTTCATCTGGTTTCCATTGTGAATGTGTTGAACCTGTACCAAAACCTGTACCTTTAGCCGAAAAATTTGAATTTGTATTATTATTACTATTATTATTATTAATTGTATTTAATTGTTGTATTGTTGTTGATTCAATTTGTTCAATATCATCTTCATAATATTGATCATCATTATCATCAATTATTGTTGGATTATTTATTGTTGTTGTTGTTGTTGTTGTTGTTGATGGAACAGATAATGATGTTGATATTAAATCTTTTTGTTTACGATGTGGATGACGTGTTATTGATGATAAACATGAAAGTAATAAAAGTAAAATACTTGAATGTAAAATTTCATCTAATAAATCATTTGATGAATCTTTAAGTAAAATCGACAATGTTTCAAATGGTTATTTTGATAAATGACGCATATCAAAATTTTCTTAATGTTGTGTTTGATCTTGATATTCATTTATAATTGATTCGTTTTTGTCCAAGCATTAAACGTATTATATTACATGCAAGTGAACGATTTTTTAACATAACACGTGCATTATTTGGTAAACGAAGAAATATTGAAATTGTTATAAATACATAATATGGCATTGTCATATTATTTGAAGAATTTGTTGATGATGATGATGTTGTTAAACATTCATCATAAGATTGTATTGATGGATAATTTCGTGCAAAATGTTGTGCAAGAATTTTAAGACCATTTGCATGAACAAATGTATCAAGTAATGTTGGATAATCTTTATTTGCAACTATTGATTTATGTATAATTAATTCATTTTCCTAGAAAATAGATTAAATGATTAGTAGGATTTCTTCTAGTTCGACAAATATTTTTTAGTCAAAATTTTTATCTAACGATATTTCATGATAAAACATTGATCGAAAAAAATTTCTTTTTATTAGAAAATTAGTTGGATACTCATTTAATTTCAGAAGCAATATTAAATATTCTCAAATGTACTCTTCGATAAAATGTCTCTGAAAATCACTTTCAACTAGCGAGAATCCGTGCATACTACACGGCTGTTTTCTTCTTTAACATATGACCTCACACATTTAACTTTTCATTCGCTAACAGACATACAGATACTCGATATTTTGTAGTGCCTATAGCCTTATATCCCTTGTAGCTCTTGTAGGCTTATCTCTTTACTCCTTATTACCTACCATCTTACTGCCTTACTCCCTTAAGGGCCTATAGGTACTCTCATATAATAGCCGATGAGGACCTATGAGTACCTCCATATAATAGCCATTGTGGGCCTATGGGTACCTTCATGTAATAACCCTTAAGGGTTTATGGGTATCTCCATATAATAGCTCCTGAGGACCCATGGATACCGCAATAGGATAGCCCTTAAGAACCTATGAGTACCTTCATATAATAACCCTTAAGGATCTCTGAGTACCTCTATATAATAGCCCATAAGAACCTATGAGTCTCCAATATAGTAGCCCTTAGTGCCTGCCTCTTATAGCCTTATTTGACCTTTGACTCGGCACAGAGAAACACATGCTGAACATTATATATAGATATTTAATAACAAAAAAAAACCTTTTTTTTCTCTCAGCTTGCTTGACCATCATTAATTAAAATATGATTATTAAAAGTAAATTCAATAACATCAACTTCGTAAGTATTTAATGATCGACAATCAAATGATAATAATAAATCACTTAATCGTGTAGTTTTAGGTAAAATACATTGTCGTTGTTGTCCATTAATGTGTAATATAAAATGTACATTTTCTATAGGTGATATTGATGAAGGTTTTTTTGATATTGATGATTCATTTGTTGTTGATTTTAAAGATAATTTTGGATGTTTAGTTAAATTAGTTAATGAACTAATTGATTTTGTTGTTAATTTTCCTTGTATTGTTGATCTTAATGAAACTAATTCAGCTCGTGATATTTTTCTTCTATGATTATTATTAATTGGTTCACTTGATGCTTTTATTAAATAACTTTTATTTTTAATATAATTTGTAGCTGTCCATATATTAGCTTGTAAATAATTAAAACCAAATAATTTTTCAATTAATTGTCCAATATTCATTGATTGAGAACAATCTTGAATTAATTTATGATAAAGTGAATTTCTTTGAAATAATGAATAATATTCACGTATATTTATTGGATAATCACGTGTATTTATTAAACATTGTATATATTCATGTTTAAGTACAACTTCACTTAATATATATTGTAAATAACCTTGTAATGGACGATCTTGTTCAAGACGTTGTTCAGTTAAATAAGCTAAATATGATGATATTAATGACATATTTATTTGATTTGTTGGACATTGTATAGATAAATTTGTTAATAATGTTATTAATTGTGTTAATAAAATCGATGATGATTGTATAAATGATGATATATTTGGATTATTAAATATATCAAGTAAATATTTCCATATATTTGATGCAATTATTGTTTTTGAAAACCATATTTGTACATTTGAATATTTACTTATTTTTATTAAATAATCAAGTCCATGATAAATTAATAAATAATTTGATGTTTTATTTATAATATATTGTATTTGTTGATTTAATTCTTCAATTGATTTAATAAAATAATCATTAATTAATATTTCATTAAGAAATTCAACACTTAATGAACATATTTTTAATTGTTTAAAATAATCAATAAATGTTTCATTTTTATTAATATAATTCATAACTAATATTGGTTTATGATGTGCTACTGATGGTAATAACCATTGATAATTTTTTAATAAATATTCTAATAAATTTTCATCAAGTTTTATATTATCTTCTTTTATTTTCCAAAAAATATTATTTATAATTTGTTTCATTTGTTCATTAATTAATTGATTCATATTATTAATTAAATAATGAATATTTTTTTCATTAAAATTTAATTCCGATAAAATATTAAAATGATTATATGTAATTAAATATTTAATAAATAAATCAAATTGTTTATCTGTACAATGATTACTAATAAAAATAAATATTTCATTAAAAAGAAAATTATTTATATAAAAAAATTTTTCTTTAAGTATAAATAAAAATTTTTCAAATAAATTATCATTTAATATTAAATAAATTTTTTAAACATAAATGTATTAATTGTAAATAATGATTAAATGAACGATATTTATCTGATAATATCTTTGATATTTGTTGAGTATTATCAATTGAATTTATATTTGTTGTTGTTGATTTTATTGATGAATACATAAATTTAATATCATCATCATTTAATGTTGTTATTATTGTTGTATTTAAATTATTTTTATTATTTAATATTTGTTTACCATAAACAGTTGATATTAATGTTTGATATGGATGGCTTGTTTGTTCAATAATCATTTGTTGATCATATGCATAATAACCATATATTGATATTTGTTGTAAATCAATTGTATCATGATCAATTGGTTTATAAAAATGTATACGTAATTGTTTAACAATATCAATTTGTTTTGTTAATAATAAATTAATTATTTGTTGTCCTTGTGTATTTAATAAATATGAACATGGTATAAAATAATAACCATCAGATGATATTTCACATGTTATTGATGATGGATATTGTGTTAAATTTGTATTTAATTGATCCATAATTGTATAATGATTTATTGATAATTGTGTAAATGGTATTATTTGTATGGATTTTAATATAATTGCATATGGAAATTGTAATGTTAATGTACAACGTTGTTCATTTGGTAAATATGTATATGACCATGGTGGTGAATGTAAACGATGTGATGATGATTTTATTGTTGTTGTTTGAAGATTATTATTTGATTGTAATAATATTTTAGGTGATATTACATTTGGATTTGAACATATTATTTGACATTGTGATGATAAATTTATTGAACCAATATCCATTGTATTATTTAATGATTGTCTTTGATCATAAATACGTTGTATTGATGGTATTTGTGTTTGATTTGTTAAATAATTTGAATATATTAATAAATTATTAACTAATAAATCAAGTAATTTATATTGATTTAATGCTTGAAATAATATTTTTGTATTATGTATTGAATAAATAATAAATAATAATAATGGTGATGATAATAATGGATTTGTTGTTAAATAATGACATAATATTGGTAAAAGATAATTTGGTTGTGATATAAATGTTGTTAAACAATAATAAATACTATCACCAACTGATATTAACACATTCGACCCGAGAGGTCCCACCGGTGGGACCCGCCCTATCGTAAGAAAATATTTCATAAAAAAAACATTTTCTTCTCTTTTTCTCTTGACTAAAAGGTAGTGGCGTATCTGGAACAGTGGCGACTCGCTGGGGGTGGGTGGGCAGTGGAAGGTGGCGCCACTCTTTTTTTGCTCTTAAATGTTTAATTATGCGTTATTAAAACCTGAAATTTTTAGTGGATGTAGTTCATGTTAGGGCCAGATTATAATAAAAATTTCAGGTATTAATAACACACAATTGAAAA